>SWBJ01000623.1:0-16119 GCA_024195555.1 Aureobasidium sp. EXF-12298
AAATGGTTGACAAGACGGTTGTCGAAGTCCTCACCACCCAAGTGAGTGTCACCGGCAGTAGACTTGACCTCGAAGATACCCTCCTCGATGGTAAGGAGAGACACATCGAAAGTACCACCACCAAGATCGAAGATGAGGACGTTGCGCTCACCCTCGACCTTCTTGTCAAGACCGTAGGCAATGGCAGCGGCGGTAGGCTCGTTGATGATACGGAGGACGTTGAGGCCAGCAATCAGACCGGCATCCTTGGTAGCCTGGCGCTGAGAGTCGTTGAAGTAGGCGGGAACAGTGACGACGGCATTGTTGACGGTGCCACCAAGGTAGGACTCGGCAGTCTCACGCATCTTGGTGAGGACCATGGAGGAAATCTCCTCAGGGGTGAAGGTCTTCTCCTCACCCTTGAACTCGACCTGGACGACAGGCTTGCCAGCCTTGTCGATGACCTTGAAGGGGAAGTGCTTCATATCGGCCTGAACCTCAGCATCGGCGAACTTGCGACCAATGAGACGCTTGGCGTCGAAGACGGTGTTGTGAGGGTTCATGGCGACCTGGTTCTTGGCCGAATCACCGATCAGACGCTCGGAATCGGTGAAGGCAACGAACGAGGGAGTGGTGCGGTTACCCTGGTCGTTGGCGATAATCTCAATGCGGTCATCACGGTAGATACTAAAGAGAAAAATCAGTAAGGCGTCTGAGTAGGGATTGGAGCTTGTACGAACCCGACACATGAGTAGGTGGTACCCAAATCAATACCGATAGCGGGAGCCATGATGGATGTGTTGTGAACTGAAGAAAAAGAAGAGGGGTATCAAACAGAAGGCTTTTTGTTGACGATGTAAGAGATGTCGTCAGTCGTAAAGAAAAGAGCTTTTGATTGAGTGTGAGAGAAGAGAGTAGTGAGGTGAGGTGTGAGCAAGAGAAGTAAGTTTTATAAATGTGCGCAGCGGGCGGTTGTTGCGTTGCTTCGGACACGACCAGAATTTGCGGGTGGTTTCCATCTTCTTCCACATGTTTCCATTACTTGCCTCTGTCTTCTGGGACCCATCTATCTCGCCACGCCTCGTCACTTTCGAATCAATTGTGGTATCTAGCTATTTCAGAAACTTACCTGCAGCTTCGGGCTACTTCGAGAAGGTAATTGCCCTGTTGGGCCTGCTTTGTAGAGCTCTTCCTTCACTTCTTGCGACCGCTTCACTGCGCTTCTATCGCGGGGTGTTCTGAGAATGACGTTTCGAGGTGGTCCAAGCGTTTATGCTTTCTGAATCGTACTCTGGGGCAGGGTCGCTTTGTTCCAGAGCTGTGAACAAAAATTCATGCTGAGGTTGAGCGCACAATGACGGATGTGTTGGCGGCAAGCTCAGGAAAGGACGTCTACCGAGTCGGCGGGAACAAGCAAATGCAACAAACTTGGCAATGACTGGATCTCGAGTCCAGTAAACAGTTGAGCAAACTTACACGTTGAACCTCTATTGGCCTCGACAGCTTCTGAAAAAGCTCAAGCTTGATGAGCTCTTCCAGCATGTTTGGTCAAGCTTCTTGCAATACCAGTTTGAGACATTCGATCGTGAATGCCAGTAGTCTGAGGAAAACTCTCAAATCCGGAGCTTCGGGTTGGTCTTTGTAAAGATGCTGGATGAGCAAGCAAAGATTGCAACAGCAAGATGATTCAGCGTCTGCAAGATCGAGACGCCGTTCGTTGGTAAGAACTACAGAATGCAACATTCCCCTTTCGCTAAGTATGTTCCCTGCGCCCAAGCAAATATGTCCAAAACCCCTGATGTACGCCACGAATGCCAGAAAGTTAAGTGGCTTATCAAAGCCTCCCTAACATGTGAGAAGAAAAGGTCGAGTGTTTGTGTTGAGCGACGTCCTTCCGTTAGTCTGTTGCTGGTCTGCAATCCTCGCATCGCCAATCGGGTGTTCGCTCTTTGAGACCTACACAAGCCATATGGAACTCGTTATGTGGGCAATGCTGGATCGATGGTCAGCGGACGATGTATTCGTGATCAAGGCACAATGAACTTACGACATTCCGGCAAGCGATGACTTTGCGCGAGCCAGAAGCCACTTTGCCGCATACGCAAGCATTCGGTGCGTGGTGAGCGACATCTTGCATGTGCACGTCGTTGCCATTCGTCTGAGGGACTACGGCTGGAGAGACCTCGGCGCCGGGCTCCGTGTCGCTGTCGTCAATCATAATGACATCTAGTCTGTTATGGTTTTGCTGAGCTGTCGATGGTGGTGCAGCTTCCTCTTTGACTACCGGGCCGCTCTTGATGTGTCCTTGCCCCGTACCATTTAAAGTAGCTTGTCCTGCCTCCGCGACCAATGCGAGACAGTAATCAATGTAAGCATCTGGAATCAAGTCCATGTCCATGAGCTCACCAAGCTTAGATTTGAGTTCCTGTAGTAGATGCGGCTGCCCTAACCGTGCTGCATTTCTCCGTACGAATCGAACGACTGCTTCGCAAACGTGTACGTTCGCCAGGTTCCGTGGTTCGTCTTGCAAATGTTCGTCGAACATAATTGCAAATTCTCTGGCCGCACCAATGAGCTGGGGAAAGCCCTCTAGCCTATGCTTGGTTCGAAGCCATGAGTCGTCAGGTTCAGCATCGCTCTCACTAAGCACTTCCCCAGGCTCTACCTCTCGTTTGGACTCTGCACGAAATATAGCGACGCCTGGGATCTCAGGAACCGCATATCTCTTTCTCTTTCTTGAAGGCACTTCAGGGACCTCTTCGGGTGGCCCCACCCTTAACTGGTGATTAGTCGGCGTCAAACTTGACAGTTCATTAACGGACGAGGCCTTTGGTCGCGCAATGCCCTTCGACATACAACCTGGTTTGGCAGTCTTAGGGAAGGCTTTGAGTGCCAACTGTTTTCCGCTAGCCCAGGTGTTGTATCCACCTTCCGAGAGGTACTGCTGTAAATCGAATGGAATGTCTGGCTTGATCCAAGTGATTTCCCGTTCATCGCACACATTGTCGCTGGCTCGCTCGTACTTCGGAGGCGAAAGCTCAATCCGCACTGTACGAATGACTGAATCAGAGTCCGTCGCTGCTGGCTTGTGTACCTTGAAGGTGAAATGGTCATGAAAGCTCAGATAATGAAAATGAAGTCTGTCGAACGTTGGATGAGACAGACGGCCCGGGCAGAAAACGCAGTTGAGTTTGGTACGGAGGATACTTCTCGACCCTATTGGACCTCCATCGAAGACATATGTGATGTGGCAAGTCTGTGGGTGGTGTATCGTTTTTGGTACTTTAGGCTGGACATGGCTTTCGATCATCCGAATGATGTGGTTACACATAGCTAAAGGAGTACCGCGTGAATTGGCGACCGAGTTCCATGAGATACCTGCGCGTAAAGAGTAATCCACACTTTTGGAAGGCGAACGCTTAGATTGGTCCTCAGGCTCATGCTCATATCGTCGAAGGGGCGACAGACTACGAATGGAACCCGACAAGTCTTTCCAAGATGCTCTCAGCTCGGCTTGTTTGGGTGATAAAATTGGTTGTGAGCTGGTGTCCGGATCGATCACGGAAAGTAGCTGAGAGGCATCCTCAGAATTAAAGCAGCTGATGCTCATAATGAGTGCAGCCTGGGGATGGCGCTCTGTTTTCCATCTCCTGCCTCCGCTTGTGTTGTGGTTTGCTAACTGGGTGGTGAGCAGCTGGTTTTCTTTGATAACGAATGGCTTCATATCAATAGTAAAAGCCACATCGCCTTTGTCATCTTTGGTCTCGGTCAGTTTGGCCAGGCGCGACTCGGTATATAGTACGCTGGTGGGTTTGTCACCCTCAGCATGATGGACAATGACGCTGCAATGCACATTGCATCTTATTTGAATGTGGTTAGGGGCAGGAAGCCACGGTGGATCCGCAGATGGTTCAGGCTTGGCAACCCCCAATACCTCTATCCTTTCACCATTAGAGTTTCGTGTCTTGAGGATATGTTTTGGTTGAACATTGAGTGTTTGCCGGGCAGGGTTGATGGCCCTGAACAACATGTTCATGCTAGGCAGAAAGCGTGAGTTCTCGGGGTTTGGAAGCATATCTGCTGGTGTCGAATCCGAGGTAGGGTTTGTTGACGGATGCTTGAGAAGGTTCAGATTGTGTTCATGATGATCAAGAACTTTTCGAAGGTTGCGTTGAAGGAAGGCAGGTCGTCTGTGACTGGATTCGTCGTATAGAAGTTTCGATCCACAATATTTCCTGTAGTCGTCTACGGGGTTCATGTCTGCTGTGAGGCGAAGATGGGAATCCGACGGGTTTGCAAGAAATAAAAATCTGGACTGATGTCTCCACTTGCATCGTATCGCGTGCTTGTATTGAAGTGAAGACGATCATGAGAAATTTGGCCTTAGGCAGTGCACATGATGCGCCTCAGGGCGCGCATGCAAGGGATTGTGAGGTCTTGTTGTTGGCGGCTGTTTTGAAAAGTCGCACACGTTCAGAGCGTGGGGAAGGCAGCAGTCAGTGACTAGCGGATGAGGCAAGTGCAACTCCGTCACTCTAATCCGAAGGTGGCACGTTCAAGTAAGGGAGCAGCGAGCGGGAAAGTATGGAAAAGAGAAAAGCAGATACTGAATCTTGACATTGCCGTTGGGCCCGAGTGAGAGCGAAGGTGTTGGTCAGGTTTCTTGCAGTGCCTAGGCAACCCGGCACTTTGTCGAGACAGACGAGAGTCACTACAACTAAGGTACCTAAGCAGGAGGGGAGGAATCTAGTCGAAGCTGCCATGTTCAGCCGGACGAAGGCAGAATGGAGCGAGAAGCAGACACGTCCTCATGGGAGGGTATCCTATTATCAAGAGTTGGATAATGGACGAATAGTGAGATGCAGGAAGGAGGCTCAAGGTCAAAGGCGGTGACCCCACACGTCGCCATGTGCTTCTGGCCCTCCATCACGCCGACGTCAATCATCGTCAATGCATTGTCATGTCGAGGCGAATTTATACAACCCATTCTAATCTGTTATAGACTCTTCTCTTCCGCATATTCATTCCAACAAAACACTTCATTCCTACCAAACGATCTCGTTTATGCTCTCGAGAGCACGAACCCTGCGTCCAACGCTAGCCCATACCCGCATCGCACTCATGGCAGCCCACATTTCCACCGGTGGGCAAAACAATGTCCTGTACGACGCGACAAAGACCAATGAGAAGACGCATTCTATCATGGATCTACCAAAGTCCAACAACTTCACTACGAACCTTCCACCAGACAAAAACTTCCCCACTCCATCCAGTTCGCATGCTGCTGAGCGAAAAGAGCTCGGCCCTCGTTTGGTCAAAGGCGCCCTCTACACATACGTTCGACCCGATCCACCCACCAAGTACGAAGTCCTTGCTGTGTCTCCTGCCGCACTTCAGACTCTTTCCATCGACCCATCTTCGACAGACTCACAAGACTTCAAAGACACAGTGTCTGGCAGCAAGATTCTGACATGGGACGAGGCCAAGGCTTCAGAGTCAAACATGCTGCCTGAAGAGCAACAAAGAAGAGAACAGATATATCCTTGGGCACAATGTTATGGCGGTTACCAGTTTGGTCAATGGGCAGGTCAGCTAGGTGACGGCCGCACTATATCCTTGTTCGAGGCCACGAACCCCAACTCAGACGTACGCTACGAGGTTCAGCTCAAAGGTGCAGGCAAGACACCGTATAGTCGATTCGCTGACGGCAAAGCTGTTCTGCGGAGCAGTATCAGAGAGTTTGTTGTCAGCGAGAGCTTACATGCTCTCGGGATCCCTTCTACTCGTGCACTGGCTTTGACCTTCACTCCTGAGAACAAAGCTCTGAGAGAGCGTATCGAGCCTGGTGCTATCGTCACTCGTTTCGCCCAAAGTTGGTTGCGTTTCGGTACATTTGACCTTCTACGCTCTCGTGGTGATCGGGCTCTTATCCGGAAGCTGGCCACATATGTTGCTGAAGATGTCTTTGGTGGCTGGAAGAACCTCCCAGGTGCTCTGAAAGAAGGCGACGTCACCGAGACGGCTACTGACCCAGAACGCGGTTTGGCGGATACCATCGTACAGGGCGAGAACGAACACGAGGAGAATCGCTTCACACGTCTATACCGCGAGATTGCCCGTCGAAACGCAAAGACAGTCGCATATTGGCAAGCCTACGCTTTCACAAACGGTGTGCTGAACACAGACAACACATCCATCTTCGGCTTGTCTATTGACTTTGGCCCCTTCGCCTTCCTTGACAACTTCGACCCTAGCTACACACCTAACCACGACGATCATATGCTCCGCTACAGCTACCGCAATCAGCCGAGCATCATCTGGTGGAACCTGGTGCGTCTAGGCGAGGCATTGGGCGAGTTGATGGGCGCTGGAGCACGCTGCGACGACAACGAATTCGTCACAGAAGGTGTCAGCAAGACTTGGGCCGACGAGCTAATCAAACGTGCCGAAACACTGATAGAGAAGACTGGCGAAGAGTTCCGCGCAGTGTTCATGGGAGAATACAAGCGCCTTATGTCTGCACGCCTTGGCCTCAAGCAATGCAAAGATTCCGATTTCGAAGTTCTCTTCTCTGAGCTGTTGGATACACTAGAGGCACTGGAGCTCGACTTCAACCACACCTTCCGCAAACTCAGCAACATCAGCGTATCAGAAATCGAGTCTGAAGAGCAAAGGAAGGAAGTCGCAGGCCGCTTCTTCCACCACGAAGGTCTTGGCGACACTGTAGGCACCAGCGAGGACGATGCCAGAACCAGAATCGCAAAGTGGCTCGAGCAATGGCGCAACCGTGTCATTGAAGACTGGGGCGAGGGCAAAGATGCCGAGCGCCAGGAAGCCATGAAGAAGGTCAACCCCAAGGTAAGAAGCGCACCCAAATTGAGCATGACAGACCAAGACTAACAATTGCGTTCACAGTTCATTCCCAGATCATGGATCTTGGACGAGCTGATCGATAGAGTAGAGAAGAAGGGTGAGCGTGAAATCCTTCAAGGTGTCATGAAGATGGCCCTCAATCCCTTCGAAGAATCATGGGGCTGGAACAAGGAGGAGGAAGATAGATTCTGTGGTGATGTGCCTCACATCAAGCGTGCGATGCAGTGCAGTTGCAGCTCTTGAGCTGTTCCATTTCTGAGATGAAATGAAGTCTACGAACAATATCATCATGCCATAATCGAAAGTCACTTTACCTTATCGTGTCGAGATCATCTTTGCAAGTGCCGTCCATATATGTGCAAAGCAATCACGAAGAGCATCAGACTCGAATAAGAGAAACTTCATTTATGATATATTGACAATGAGGTACGCCCTGAAACCCAGCAACTTCGTCCATCTCGTTTTGTTCATTCGCAGAAAAGGGTATAAAAAAAGCTCATCAGACTGCCACCAGCTAACCCATATTGACGCCTGTATACCATGCTCGCTGTTATGTGCATAATGCTGCTGCCATTCATTCATAGGCAGTCTTCACCAGAAAACGAAGCCTCCCCCAATTTTTCGGGGCCGACACACTATCTAACCATGTCGGTAACAAAGACAAGGAAAGAAACTGAAAGAAGAAGAGAAAAAAGCCCAGGTCAAGGAATATGGCGAGAATTTTGAAGAGTCATCAAAGAAGGAAGCAATCAGATCTGAGTCTTCTTGTCGAGGAAGAGGTGCAAGTGATTGTCGCCATCGTATGGGTCCTTCTCCTTCCACTCCCAGCACAAGAACTTCCAGTTGAGCTCGGGACGCCAGAACAGTCCATAGCCGAGACCGCCTCCATCAGCTGTCAGAGCGCCAGTCTTAGGCATACGGATGCCGAAGACGCAGCGAGCGAAGCGCGAATGCAAGATGGCCATAGTGCACATGACGCAAGGCTCATGAGTGAGGTAAATCTCAAGATCGACGCAGAGGTAGCCATCAGGGATTAGATTGTCCTTGTTAAACGCCTTGCGTTCCATGGGCGTCAGAGGGTAGTCAAGCAGAGTCTTATCAACGAATTTGGGAGCACCAGGAGCGGGCTTGTGAGAAGGCTTGTTGATATCCAGGGCAGCCATGTCCTGGTTGAGCTTCGAAGGATCGCGAGTAGCGCTGCGGACACGTTTGCGTGCGACCATGCCTATAGCTCGCATAACAGCATGGGCCATGGGGTTCTGTTGACCAGCAACTTCGTCAAGGTCTTGATAGCGGCCATCTCCGGCAACGGCAATGACTTCGATGGGTTTTCCAGTAGGTCTTTCGATGATGACGCATCCCACGCCAGCGCCGCAGCACTTTGCCTTTGTCTCTCCGGCGACTTTCTTGGCCATTTCCATGAGGCGGGGCACGTTGTTGTTAGACAGAACCTCCTCCTCGGCGCGGCCGATGATGCTAGGGTGAGGGCCGAAGGGGTTGGTCTTGCGGTAGATGGTCGGCCAGTACTGCTGAGACCACTGCTCGGCTTGCTCGGCACTGGTGGGGGGCAGTAGAGGAAGGGTGACCTCTCTGAGGATGAGAGGAAAGCCGTCGTCAACGAAAGGAGGGTTGGCAAGGAGGAGTTCGGTAAGGGCGTCTTCACCGATGCAGCTGACGGGACTAACGATCAGGTGCAGCGTGGCCGGGACACTACCCCGACGTTTGTTGCGCGATGAGCGTGAGCGAGAGGAGCCACGAGAGGAGCCATCGGCGTGATGCTCGCTGCCACTTCTGCTGCGGCTGACGGCGGTCGTCTCCGGAATGAGGTGGGTAGGCAGGAAGCGGGCCTTTGCAAAGCGACGAATGTGCTGCAAGTCGATAGCATCGAGGTCAGGGACGTTGTCCTTGATGAGACTGGGCAGGAAAGTCAGCGAGATGAAGCACAGCGCGCAAACAAAGCAGAGCGTACCCCAGGACGGTGTTAGCAGCTCTGGATGGCAACTCTATCGTCCAGGCCTGGACAGTGGCAGTCGAGGCGCGAGCCTCTGCCTTTGTCTTCAGCAACCAGAGGCCGGGTTTGGTGGGTGGCATGTCGTTGTCGTCGATGAAGGAGGATGAGGGAGAGTCACGACCATCCAGGTCAGCTTGGGACGCAGCATCGGCGGGGCTGAAAGCAGGTCCAACACCCGGGGGTGCGGACCTTCCTCGTTGTTCTTCACTCATTGCATCGTCTGTCACCCAAGAAGGCACACTCTCACATGTCGCAACTTCCTCTACAATAATTTCTGGTGCACGGTTCATCGCTAGCGTCCTCTTCCCCAGATCTGCTCGGATCAACCGTGCTTAACGCCGGTTCCTTGCATAACTCAATCCATCTCCATACTTTCTGCTTGTGCAACGCGGTGTTGATCTGTTGTCACGCCCACTTCGTTTCTTTGTGACTGCACTTCCCTCACACCGATCGGTATTCACTTTGCTCCAAAAGTGTGCAGTCCATGGGCAGAAGCATCTGAAGATTTGACAAGATTTCTAAGCCCGTTTGTAGCTCCTAAAAACCACTGGTGCCAGAGCAGCAGCGCAAACAGGCAAGAAACATTGAAGCCTGACCTCTTTTGAGACACGGAAGGAAGCAGATATGGGCCTGGAAATGCTCCCGGATGAAATCATCCTTTCCCTAACGAACCAATGGCCATGCAGAGACTTGCAGATCAAGACTCTCTCTGCCCTCCTCTCTGTATGTATGCCCATCGCAAACGCCCATGTGTTTACTGATGTCGTGTAGCCTAGATTGAACAGTTCGGGAACATTGGTCGTACATGGTTCAGAGGCCACTGGGAAAACAGGCCTCCTCAAATCTTACTTAGAGCTTTCTGGTCTCAAATATGCTTTCATTCCATGCTCAGAGTGCATTACAAGCCGTCATTTCCTGGAGCGGACTCTGGCAGCTTGTGTGGAAGCAATCGAAACAGCGACCAACACATCTCTAGACGGCATCATCCCCTCAAGATGTGAAAATCTCAGCACCTTGACAAGCTCTCTAGAACGTCTTTTCGAAGGCATTGACAAGTTTGTGTTGGTTCTGGATGGCATCGACGAGCAAAGAGAAGCTCCTCCAACGCTACTGCCGTCTCTCGCACGCCTTGGTCAACTTATTCCCTGCCTCAGCGTTGTGATGATTGTCACATTCCCTCATCCGCGTCTCCTTCATCTTCCAGGTGCGCCGCACATCTACTTTTCGCCCTATACTCGAGAACAAGCCATTCAAATCGCTTGCTGCCAACCGCAACACATATTCAATGAGCCTCTTTCACCATCTGCAAACTACTCGGAAGAGCTCGCCGCTGAAGATGACGCATGGCTTTGGTCGCGATTCTGTGCTGCTGTCTGGGATTCATTGGCAAGTGGTGCAGCTCGAGACATCGTCACCTTCAGGTCCATCCTCGACAAACTCTGGCGGCCATTCGTACAACCAATTGTTGATGGCACCTATGGTACTCGAGACTTCAGCAAGCTCATGGTAGCACAACGTAAACTCTTTCAAGTAGAAAGCTGTCTGCTGGATTCTGTTGTCGACGAGCCTCAAGAAGATACAAACATACTCACCGATGGTAAGTGGTAGTTCTGGCAAATCGATCCGGGTACGCTTGCTAACCACCTCGTAGTTACTCATGATCTGCCCTACTACTCAAAGTGGTTGCTATGTGCTGCGTATCTTGCATCCTTCAATCCGCCACGTCAAGACAATATCTACTTCATGAAGGCCACAGAACGAAAGCGGCGCAGAAAAGGAGGCGGTGCCATCGCTAGCCGTGAATCAAAGAATCGAAAGATTCCAAGACATCTTCTTTCACCTAGCCCCTTTCCGCTCGACAGGCTACTCGCCATACTTCACGCAGTGCTACCGCATGATCTCACCCCGACTATGGACATCTACACGCAACTTGCAACGCTGTGCTCTTTGAGATTGCTCTTGAGAACGGCAGTCGTTGGTGGTGATGTGCTGGAGCCAGGCGCCAAGTGGAAAGTCAACTTCGGCTGGGAATACGCATTAAAGTTGGCTCGTAGTGTAGGCTTTGATATAACGGATCATGTAGCTGAATAGGAGTACAGGCTTACTCAATATGTATTACTCAATCCCTTTGAAGAAGTAAATCAATAGAAACAGCAATGGCTTACGCATTCTTCTCGTAGTCTTCACTGGAGAGCAACATCATCAGTATCTTGAGTGTCCACCGGTTCGATTCACCTCAGTGCCATTTGATTCGCAGTTAGCCATGAGGGGTCCCAGTAATCCTCGCACGACAACAACCGAGATGAAAGCTTGCTTTCTCTGCCCTCCCTAGCAACACGGCGGCTAGGGGGATTTCTGTTTTGTGGATTATCCCTGATTGTGATTCGATTGCTCCCAAGTAAGTGCAGACGAAAGAGATAGACGGAGTATTGGTGACTGGTTGTAAAGTTAAGTCGCGGGCAGCCAGAGCTGGTGTCGAAATTTGACCTTCTTGGACAGGTGCAGAAACATGTTTGCATATGTGTTCAAGGGAACCTGAAGAGGCAAGCGCAGAGCACGCGATTTACGTTGGCTATTCTGACCTGGTACAGGATTTCTTCATGTTCTTGAAGCTATTCTGACCTGGTACAGGATTTCTTTATATTCTTAAAGCTATATAAAGTTAACTAGGATGGATATCAAATAGTATGGAATAAGTAGAATATTCCAATATTCTACTTAGTTAATAATAGAATTACTAATTTTAGTAAAATACTCTATTATTCTAATAGTTAATATTTCTAGGATTAATCTTATTATTATTAACTAAATATTATAGCTAGAGTCTTTATAGTAGTAATATTTAGATAATATATATATATATAAAAAGCTAAGAGTAGTATAATTATAATATTAAAACTTATTACTATATATATAGCTATTATTATAAAATAGGCTTAGGTATTTAGAAAAAAAAGTAGCTATATAGATATAGTAATATTTAATAGACTTTCTATAGATAGATAGTATAACTAATAGATAGATATACTAGAACATAGCTTAAAAATCTATAAGTAATAGTTAGAATAGCTATATAATCTTTTTTTAATAGAATCTCGGTTTTATAATCTATATAATCCTAGCTAGGATTATTCTAATAGTAATAGCTAATAGTCTACTAGATAGTTTACTAGACTAGCTACTAGACTATCTTAAAGTAATTAGCTAGATAATTAGCTAATAGTTTACTAGATAATCTAGTAGATTAATACTATAATAGTAGATACTACTAAGCTTACTATATTTAATAATAAGCTTATAAAAAGTATTACTTCTATTCTATAAAGTAAAGTATCTAAGATAATAGCTAATTTCTCTTACTATACTACTACTATACTACTACTATACTATTATTTACCTTAAGTATATTAGCTTACTAAGTACTAGAGCTCTAACTAGATACTTTGGCTAATCCTATTATATAACTATACCCTTTTCCTAGCCAATCCCATTATGACGGCTTTCTACCAGCAGGCTGGTGGTGCTGAGGGCGGTATGCCCGGTGGCATGCCTGGCGCCGGTGCCGGTGCTGCTCCTGCTTCCGACGACGGTCCTCAGGTTGAGGAGGTTGACTAAACGTAACGCTTATGCACAACCTTTCGTCTTCAGCATCATACAGCCGGCGTTGGTAGAGGATAACAATGGGTTCCTTCAAGTTGTCTTTTCTCTTTTGATATCACGAAGCATGTGTTTGCAGCGGACAAACTGCATCCATGCAATGTTACTTTAATGTCACTCCATAGGAGCGTAACGAAAATTTCCTTTACTTTTGAATGTGCTGCCTTTTCATTGTTTTGTGTGACTATGATTGTGATTGCTCTACTTCACATTTCTTTGCGTCTTAAGACTCCTCATTTTGAGACTCCTCCAATCTTGCTCTCCAGGCAGAGCTTTCCTGCCACTTCGCGCTCTCAATGGATCAAGTCCTTCGAAAATAGGTATCGAAATGCACAGTAGTTTGCCAATATGAGCATCGTCCAGTGAGATACTACTTGCTGATTACTCTCAGTGGATAGCATTTGAACAGACAAAACATTGTGTATTTCAGCAGCGATTTTCGTCTGAACGTGTCCACTGAGAGTCTGCTTGCTTAGAGCTCTCTTTGAGAGCGGCTCAGATGTGCAGAGACTATGGCTCGATAAATCATTGCCTGGGTAGAGGTCCATTGAGGGTCGACATTATGCAAGCAAGTCTTGCTTGTGTTTGTGTCAAACAACTTGAGCCTGTTCTCGTATTTGAATCTTTTCTTTATCTTCCTCAAGTCTCTCCTTGAATTATGACGTCCAATCATCACATCGCTTTTAAATCTCTAGCTTGGACATGCCTGCCAGGCAGAAATCATGTTTGCTCGATCTTCGAGGACTTGCTTCTCCCAGAAACAATCATTTTTGACATCTTCTTTTCTCTATCTTTGGTTCTTCACTGCTGTCGGTTCTCTGTCCTTTTGCTGTCTAGACACCCATCGTATGGATTGGTTTGTCTTCCTTCTTGGACATATTATGTTACGCATCCGGATTGTCTGCACTGTCGTCCTTCCACTATGGCTTGAGACCGAAGTCAACTATGCTGGTACTGATACCCTGGCAGGTGCGGTCCAAGCTAAGTACCGGATCATTGAAGCTTGGCGTCGCTCAAGAGCACTCAGTTTGGCCACATGAAACATCCTGGCCGTTTTGGGTGGGTCGAAGGATTCGATATGTTCACACCGCGATAGTCGCGGTAGCCTACATGGAAAGCGCAAGGCCATGCCAAAGCTGTGCAGAAATAGTGATCATGAATCACCAGACAATTCCTCGTTTCGTGTACGCAGCCTTGATCGCTATAGCCAAGATGTTTTCGACCGACATCCATAACGGTATTTAGCTGGACCAGCTTTCTTCTCTGGCGACCAGATCGCAAAACGCCTTCCATCGCCTGTCTTGGAGACTATTCGCATCGGAGCGCAAATCCGGCACATTGACTACAGCTTGCTGCGAAAATCTTTGCCAGTCTCATCTGGTCTTCGCCCTCGGAGCCATGCGACTTGCCAAGGCACCTCTCCTCTATACCTCGAACAATGTATCCACCTCCCACCTCACGTTGAGGCTCGCCCGTACTCGCCCATATATACAAGAGGTTTGATTCATCGAAGTCTTTAGGAAGTTGTTGACCAAACTTGAAGATGCTGCTATCTACTTGACACCTGTCAGAGGCTTGGCGGTGTTTCGATATCAAAGCGCCTACAGCTATGCTATACGGGACTTCTTGGCCTTTGGCTTGTTCACATCACCAAGAATGACTATGGCTAATAGTATGTTTCAACATCGATCTTTTCCCCATGGCCAAGACGTATAGGACAAGCTATGCCATTTACGCAGCCAGCACCGACCGAGCAGGCTGTCTTGGACTACTATTTCTGTCTGCTTGCTTCTCCATCGGACCTACAAACCACACATCCTCACGGGACAAGCTTATCTATAGCTGAACCCACATGTCACGTTGTTCTTTGCTGAGCTCACGTCGTGTTTGATCAGCCTGGGCATGTTCGCTAAAAAGGTTGGCAAAAGTGCAAGTTGACTTGCCATATCAGCTTTTGAGCCAGAAGTCTTGTATATCAAAGCTCAGCATTGCTATATAAGTACTTGAAAACTACCTCAATCCATCTCTTTCTTCCTCATCCAACCCTCAATCCATTCGTTAGATCGTTTCACTTCTCTTCTTGTTTGCAGCCGGCTCTGCCAAGTAACCAACTTTTTACACACTTCTCACAAAACAAGCTGAACATACTCGAACACAATGCATTTCACCTCTATTGCCCTTGCTGCTCTTGCAGGATTTGCCCCTCTCATTGAGGCTCATTACACCTTCACTCAATTGATGGTCAATGGTGCCCCTGTTGGCAGAGACTGGCAGTACATTCGTCAACACACCAGAGGCTACATGCCTACCAAGTACGGAGAGATTCTTGGGAATGATTTCCGTTGCAACAAGGGTGCCGGTTCAGGCGCCAACACCGAGGTTTACACCGTCAAGCCTGGTGACAAGATCGGCATGAAGCAGGGCTTCGGTGCCAACGGAATTGAGGTGAGTTGACAGCATCCATGCTTCTTGTCTGACAACGTATTGCTAACTTTGTCCCGCTTTACAGCACCCTGGTCCTGCTCAAGTCTACCTGAGCAAGGCTCCTGGCTCAGTCAAGAGTTACGATGGCAGTGGCGACTGGTTCAAGGTTCAGCAAGACATTCTCTGCAAGTCTGGCAACCCCCAGGCCCTCAAGACCGACGCATGGTGCATCTGGAAGAAGAACAACATCGAGTTCACTGTCCCTGACAACATTGTAAGTCTTTGATTTGCTGGACAACAATACTCGTACCACCTGATGCTAATCTACCGTGTCTTCTACAGCCCGACGGCGAATACCTCGTTCGCAGCGAGCACATCGCCATCCACGGTGCCCACGACGGACAAGCTGAATTCTACTACTCCTGCGCTCAAATCAAGGTTCAGGGAGGTAAAGGAAACTCTACTCCCAAGGGTGTCAAGATCCCTGGTGTCTACCAGGTCAAAGACAAAGCTATCAACTTCAGCGTCTGGGGCTCTGCTACTACCTACCCTGATCTGCCTGGCCCTGCTGTTGTTCCTGGCGGTCACACCACTGGTTCTATCGATGGCAAGACTTCGGGTACTACTGTTGCTAAGCGTGCTCTTCAGGGTGGCTCTCCCGCTGTCAGAGCCGCTGCTGAGGTCAACAATGCTTAGATTTGCCCAAAGCATTGCATGTGATGGCATATCACTCTTGCTCCGTGAGGTTGGTTGTATGAGCATTGCAAATGTGTCAGGGAGATGTGTGTGTGTCATTGGTTGCACCCGAGGCCTAGGTGATCCGGACACTTATGGCTGAAAGGTCGCTGCGACAACCTTTTCTGTATCCTTTTATGCATGTTGGAGGAGTTGCGCTTTTCTGTTGTATATATTGCAGGTCAATAATCAAAAGATAAGACGGTTGTGATTCCTCCATCCTGATTTCGCACCTGGCTGCGCCCACTTGAATGACAAGCTGCAAACAGCATCAACACCAACAGACTTCAAAAGCACGACTTGTGTTTGTAGAGGCAAGAGCGATGGAAGAGAGGTCAAGAGCAAAACAAAACGTACAGCAGCAGGGATTCCCACGTGGTCACCCACCGTAGTACTAATCTGCCGTTCAACTGCTTATGTATGGCAGAGCGGACGGGATG
>SWBJ01000624.1:0-15837 GCA_024195555.1 Aureobasidium sp. EXF-12298
TGCCGGGGTAGCTCAATCGGTAGAGCGTGTGGCTCTTATCTTCTCAGATATTCCAAACCTCAAGGTCGCGGGTTCGAGCCCCGCCTTCGGCTATTCCTATCATAACAGTTGACTTTCTTTTTTGTCTTCCTTTCTGTGTTGAAGAACAGAAGGGTGTGGTGGACACAAGAAGATTTTTTTTGCTTGGTGAAACGCAGCTCGGCGTCCGGCTGTTTGGGCCTTGGCGGGCAGGGTTCGCGGTAGAGATAGGGATTCTCAGTGATTCATCATTTTTTTTTCTTGTTCTATCTGTATAATTGGTCGTGATTATATGACATACATGGTAGGCACTGGCAATGAACGGCAGAAGATATCGTGATTAGATGAAATCACCGTGTCCAAGATGAGAAGCGAAAAGTGGTATTGGAAATGAAATATTTCAAGCAACCACAAACATCGCCATTGGTGTATCAAAGATACAGATAAACTCTCACTACTGAAGAGATCGTGCAGGTAGGATCGAGGTAGGATCTGATTGACAGATAATGCTACACTAGAAATATCGATCTTTTGCCATGCTCAGCTTCTGTCTCTTAGTATTCCCAAGCCCCAAACGTAGCATTAACACCCTGCACCCTGAAGGCAAAGCTGGTACCATTCTTAGGTGTTCCCTCCACCGCAGCAGCATAAATCCTGTACGCACCACCACCAACAGGCACAGCAACAAAGTCCGCATCCTTGTACTGCAAATGAATGCCACTATCCTTGAAGCCAAAACCAGTGTAGCTTACACTCTGGTTACCACCTACACTGCCATGAGGAATGGTATAGCCCAGACTACCATCTTGAGCCACATACACGCGTTGACCACCAGGGACTTCAACGGCCAGAGAAAGGGTAGAGTTGCCGGGAGTGAAGTAGGTGTATTTGCCTTCGGGGCAGGAAGACACGGTGGCGGTGGGGCAAGATGAGGTGGTGGGTTTGTTAAGGTAGAAGGAGTTGGCGTTTGCGTTGATGGAGGAGAGGTGGATGGGGGAGCCTGAGTGGATTGCTAGACCGCCGAAGGAGTTGCTGGCAAAGGCAGGGAGGACTGCGGCGAGGGTGGTGAAGATGGTGGAGGCCTTCATTTTCGATGGAGGTGGAATTTGGAGAGATAGGTGGTTATGGTGATTTTCGTTGAAGGTAAGAAGTTGAAGATAGAAAGGAACGATGAGACATATATGCCTCGATCGCTACTGCTCCACATGGTAACAAGCAATGCACATGTCGCGCTTCCTATGTCAGTGAGTAGCGATACGAGGTATGCTGAAACAACAGACAGGCATCGTTGCTGATCGGACAAGGATGTTGAGCTGTATCGCATACCTACCAATCCGTGCCGATTAACTAAAGATAGGTCAGAAGCATGATCTACTGAACATGGAACATGGGACTGAGAAGGCACAGGAGTCCAAGACCGCTGTATGCGCTGGTGTTTTGCTTATACCGCTGTACGGAAGCGTGGAGACATGCAGATAGGCTGTATATCTGAAGCCGGCAGCTAGTGCGAGTGATACCTGACAACCGACAGTACTCATACATGGTCACTGCAAGTTATCAGACTTGAGTAAATAAGCGGACGAAAGAATAATTAGGCAGTGATGGTTCACACTAGAGGCAGTCGTCAAAGCACAGGAGGGAAGAGATGCGGATCTGCAGATAACGAATATATCCACGTAGACGAGGTCGTCACTGCGTAGCTCAGCATGATAGAGATGGACGTCGTGTGTTTGATCTGCAGACAAAAACTGCATTGACACTTGCCAAGAACGACGATCGCAGCTTGCACAAGTGTACATCGACCGAGCATACTCAAGGTGACATTTCCTCGGATGCATCTCTATTCTCGTCAGCTTTGTGCATTGTATCAAATGGTATGATAGTATGGAGTGAAACCTTGAGGAAGTTACGAACCATTACTGTATATTCACTGAAGTGCAGCATAGCACTTGCTCGCAACTGTTCGAGCTGAGAAGAGACACGACATTATCTAGAGCTATATAGACCTCCTCCTCATCCCCTGATGTACCTTCCTCATCTTCCTACACTGACCCCTGAATTGACGGTCCAGCCGCTCTTCCAGGGTGTTCGTCTTATCCTCCAACGTCTCTACAGCAGACTTGGTGATGTCGACCACATCACCCTCGAAATCCTCGAAACGCCCCTGAGCCCATGTCTCAATGTCATCAATAGCTCGATCGCGCGTTTCATTCAATTCAGTCTTTCCCTCATCAACCGCTTCTGCAATCTTGACTTCTGCGTTTTTGTGCTCATCTTCGAGTTCGTCTATGAATTTATCCATGTTTTGCTTGAGAGCCTGATAGGTGAGCTTGGGAAGATGCTCTCGCACAAGTGCTTCCATCTTGTGATTTACTAGTGCCTCGAGACGGGCATCGATCAAGGGGCCCAGGATGGATGAGAAAGCTCCTTCGACGATGTTGGGTAGCATTTGTTGGAGCATACCACCCAGGGCCTGTGCAAGCTCAGGGGCAGGGGCAGAAGGGGCGAAGAAAGTGGGCTTGATCTCTATGCTAGATCCCCACGGAGAGACGCTTGCTTTTTGAAGCGCTGGTGATGGTGTGCAGGTGTTTTCGTATCCTGCTGGATAAGCAGGGAGAGGCGTACAGGCTCGTGAGCCTGGTCTCTTCCCTTCGTTGTCCCCGAAGGCTGTGCATTGACCTGTGATGGACGGACACGGCTTATCTCCAAGATCCTCTACGGAGGTGAAGGGATGCATAAATCTCGTATTCGGGGTATTGGCGGCAGTGGAGGCGAGAGTAGGGGTGAAATGTTGCGGACTTGGTGTGTTTACTTCGGTGGGAGAGCCTGGTGGCACCATATCCCAGGAGAACTTTTGTATCTTTGTAGAAGGCTCTCCTGAATGCTGTTGGCTGTTCGAACCTACGTTTCTGTGTCAGAACTTGGATACTCAATTATCATCTCCCGTGCTTGAAGTATGCAACGCGTATAGCTATAGAAATGCACAATAGTCTTGAGGCACAGGGCATCATCCACTGAGAAGCGGTACGTCATACGCTCTCCTTGGCTCAATCTCCGGTCTAGAAAACGACTGTGCATTGCTATAGCTACATATGTTACATACTTTAGCACACGAGGAGAACAGATCCGCAGAGACTCACCAACACGGCATCGTTTCCTTGAAGCACCAGAATCTGCCTGCTGTTCTTTTGGCGGATGTATATAACTCCATATTGTCTCTTGCTTTCCACCACCGCCACCCAGGCTTCGAAGGTCGATAGCATTGGCTCGGAGTGTACGGAGAGCGACGGCAGAAGCGAAACGCTCGAGGCGCATGCGATGTTCAGGCTGGAGTTGATCCTTACCAAGGTATATTTGAAGGTATGTTGTCTGACACAGGTGAGAAAAGGCAGCAAACTGTTGCCCGAAGCTGGTCGATATGAACGACAAGGGTAGGGGCGCTGTAGGGCAGATGACAGTGCCAGGAGTATGCAGCGTCAACGATAGACTCCATATGTCATTACGATTGGTCGGTATCAGATTCAGCACTTCCGGAGGCAGTCTTTGGTTCTGGTTGTCAAGAAACAGTTCACAAGCGATGATGCTTTCGGGACGCAGGACAAGGTCAAGGGTCTGTTCGGAGGGGAAGTCTTCGACATGGACGGCATGTTGTATTACGATGGAGCCTTCAGCTTTCGGTTCATCGTGATGAATTGAGACATTGAAGCGACCAAACGTGGTATTGGCAGAGGCTACAGCTGGCTTGTTGCGAAAGAGCCATGAGGCACGAGCGGATCGTTTCCCTTTGGGCATGTTTGATTTCTCCTGCAGTAATCAGTGCGATCTACAAGGGGTTCAATACCAACGAAGCCCTCAGCAAAGTGAGATCCCTCCCACCCGGGCTTCGATGAGGTGTCTCGAGCAGCCCTGACTCGATGTTGCCTATTGATTCGAACAGCTTTAGTCTCGAAGACTCAGGTCCCTCCGTAACCACCCAGCTCCCTGCTTCACCCTTCTAGCGTGAGCTGAAGTATAGTTGGTGAGCGGGTTGCCAGTGCAGACGAAAGAGAACAAGAATCGACAAGCAAGACAGCCCAACGGCCTGTAACACCCTTCAACCCTGGCTTACAGGTGCGGAAGATCACTCAGGAGTGGTGTACAAGTCGCCAGTGCCGTATAGAAGATGAGGAACGATTGCGGTGGTGATGATGATGATGATGATGATTATGATGATGAGATTGGAGATGGTTTGGTGTGGTCGGAAGTTGGTTGTCGCAGCCTCAAGACTTCGACACGCCAAGCTTCGTCACGCGTCTTAGCGCGACGCCAATTGTTCTTCAAGAAGAGAAATGAAATAATCAGGGAGATGGATGAAGAGTGCAAAATGTTCATAATTAGGTACATGGGTGACTTTTTACTTTAATATCTACCGTGACTTTTTTGTAAACCTCCCAAATCATTTCAACATCTCATAGCAAGTGAAAACAATTCTCATCATAAAGGAAGAGACACATCTAAAGGATAATGTCACCGACCTTCTCCTCGATACCCTCAGCACGGTACTTGGCGAGGGCCTTCTCGACGTCACCCTCGGGACCGCAGAACTTCTCGACCTGTTGAGGAGCACGACCAATGAAGGTAGAGGGGTCGAGCAGAGAGTCGAGCTCTCCCATAATGGGCTCGAAGAATGGTGTGGCACGAATACGCTCGATGAGGTCGTTGTGCTTGCCCTCGAGCTTGACGGAGGCTGAGGCTTGGTGAGAAAGAACACGAATTTCCTCGTGGGCATCCTGGCGCGAGACGCCCTTCTTGACGAGAGCCATGATGATGTTTTCACTATTACGATCAGCGTTGGACTGGATTATCAGCAGGAGAGAATACTTACGTGGCCATGAAGGGAAGCTCCTCAAGGATACGGTGCTCAATGCGCTTGGGGTAGACGACAAGACCGCTGAAGATGTTGTTCATGAGGATGAGCAGAGCATCAGCGCACAAGTACATCTCGGGGATGTCAATACGGCGGATGGCAGAGTCATCGAGGGTACGCTCCATCCATTGCGAGGCGTAAGTAGAGATGAAGTCGGCGTGGAGGTTCGCAAGACGACGACCCAGAGAGGTCAAACGCTCGGATCTCATGGGGTTACGCTTGTAGGCCATGGCGGAAGAACCGATCTGGTCCTTCTCGAAAGGCTCCTCAATCTCCTTCCAGGAGGCAAGATGTCTGATATCGGTAGAGATACGCTGGCAAGTGGCACCAAAGTTGCAGACAGCGCTGCCAACCTCAAGATCGACCTTACGGGAGTAGGTCTGAGTGGCAATGGGGTAGCAGCCAGCAAAGCCGGCCTTCTCGGTAACAAGCTCGTCAAGCTTCTCAACCTTGGCGTGGTCACCGTCGAAGATCTGGAGGAAAGATGCCTGAGTACCAGTGGTACCCTTGACACCGCGGAAGCAGAGCTCATCACGAACACGCTGCATGGCTCTAAGATCCATCAACAAATCCTGGATCCAGACACATGCTCTCTTTCCGACGGTGGTAAGTTGGGCGGGCTGAAGGTGAGTGAAACCAAGGCAGGGCTGGTCCTTCCACTGCACGGCGAAAGCGGAGAGCTTATCAATGGCAGTGGCCATCTTCTTGAGAAGCATGTCAAGACCGTCACGCATCAGGACGAGATCAGCGTTGTCTGTAACGTAACATGAAGTGGTACCCCAGTGAATGATGCCGGCGGCGGCAGGAGCGCAGAGACCGTATGTGTGGACCCAAGCCATGACATCGTGTCTGAGAAGAAAGTCAGGACTTTGGACTTCGCAATGGATTGAAAAGAGCATGTGTCGCAGAACGGTTCATAACCAAGAAATTTGTCCTGGAAGACGAAGATTCGTGGATTCCACGCATGCAGTACAAAATACGTCACGAATGCCAGATTTTGATAGTCACAGAAAACGAAAGTACTGACCTTCTTCTCTCCTCCTCCTTTGCGGCAATCTTGAACTCATCATCCTGGACAATCTGGTTGACCTTCATCTGGTTGATGGCCTCATCGGAGATGGAAAGACCAAGCTCCTTCTGGGACTCGGCAAGCCAGATCCATAGCTGTCTCCAGGTGCTGACGCGCATGCGGGGAGAGAAGAGGTGCTTCATCTCCTTGCCTGTAGTGCGACCATTGAATCAGTATACCATGATCATGCTTGCTGGCGCGTTCAATTGGCCACATGAAGGACATGATTGATGATTCAATCGTGCTTCGCGGGGTAAAGATTTTACGCACTTGCATAGCGCAGCTCCAGAGGATGTCTGAAAGTGTCATAGGGCGATGCGTGATCTGAAGCCATCTTGTATTGTGATGCTAGAGTTGGGACGCTGAAGCTGGACATTGTGAAGAGAGGAAGAGTGAGGAAAAATAAAAATCAACGACGTGATTGGTTCCGATGCACGGCGGGCGAGTAAGTGGTGAGAGGGTCCGATAACGATAAGGAAGGCTTTGGAAAGTTTACGAGGACCTCTTAGTGGGGGAAGGTCGGAGCAACGAGGGACAGAGAACACAGCAACAAGACGAGGAACAATTGCAAGCTGGACAGACTAGATGAGTCTTCTTTATACCCGGAGCACATTGAATGTTCCGGCCGTGTGTGGCCGTAGGTTGCATTGGATTTCCGAAAGAGCTACACGTGATGGGCATAACTCGAGAAAAATGCGGGCACTGTGGAGTTCTTGGCTCTTGCGCGCGTCTGAAAACGCGATGTCGGGCCCCATGGGCGCGGAAGAAGTCATGTTATTACTCTTTTATTGGTGGATTACGCCAATCCATTCCTAAAAGTGCAAAGAGTCTGGACAGCAGTAAGGCGTGGTTGATCTGAAGGATGAGAAAAATTCTTCCCCATGCATATGTGCATGTGATCGTCGGTATGGAGATCTATCGAGGCTTCTGCTCGCTTCTCTGAATTCTACGCTGTTGCAGCCGAGTTAACCAGATCTTCGTTGATGACCAGGTCTTGGAGTCGGAAGCATTTGTCAATTGAAGTGTCCAGCACCCAGTCCAATTGCAAGCAGGGTGTACAAGGGTAGAAGTGCCTACGATACTGGCTTTGACCAGCAAACACAAGGTCGACCTTTGTCTCGCGACGCTCCATATCATACATAGAGCCTGTAGTATCATAGTCAAAAAGGCATAGGCATAGGCATAGGTAGGCGATAAGATCATTAGGACTATAAGACAGAGGAATAGCTGCTTTGTGCAGACAGCGCCAACGAAAGATCATCCATGCCGACTTCCTTCAGAGGTATCTGTCGTGATGCGCAAGACGCCTTTAAAGTGCGAGACAAGACTTTGGTTGTAGTCTGAGTAGACGCAAAGAGGTCAGAGACAGAAAGACACGGCTTCGGCAGGCTTTCGGGAGGCCGGTGATAAGAGGCTTCTTCGGCCCGGAGTGTGATGGGGCGGTGAGATTCTGCCGGGCGTCACCGAGGCGAAACCAAGACACCGCCATCGCGGCCAACAAGCATTCGCGCCACCTGACATTATTACTTCGTCTGCAACACCAGTCTTCCTCCATCGACAAGTCACTATCACTCTCGCCTGTATATAGCCTTTCGTCGGCGGTTTTGCACTTATGCCTTGCTCATAGCATCCAGCCACTTACGAATCACTCGGATTCGGGCGCCATGGACACCGAAGACGAAAGAGAGGAAGAATTGTCGACCATCTCGGCCATTTACCCCGAGCTTCTCCTCGACCCAAACGATCCCTTCGCTGCCTCGCTACACCTCCCAGTCCACCCTTCGAATCCTCTCACTTTGCGCTTCTCGTCAGCGCCACCACCCTCTCCACCGGACTCGGACGATGGCCACCTCAAGTCTCTGTCGCTCTCGAACCATCTCGATGGGACACATCTGGTCGAGCACCTGCCGCCTCTCAAACTGAAGCTCTCACTTCCCGAGACTTACCCTGCCGACAAGCCGCCAAACATCACTCTCTCCACCGCGCCACAATGGCTGCCCATCGACAAATTGCAAGAGTTGGAGCGTGAATGCGAGAAGCTGTGGGACGAGTACGGTCGCTGCCAGATCCTCTTCTCCTACATCGACTTTCTGCAACAACAAGCTGAGCAAGCCTTCGACTTGGAACACACCGGCCTTGACCTGCCGTCTTCCTTGAAGCACGCTTTACTTGACTACGATGCCAGCACTAAGAAGGCCGTCTTCGACGCTGGCACCTTCGACTGCGGCATCTGTCTCGAACCCAAGAAGGGCTCTTCTTGTTATCGCATGCGCCGCTGTGGTCACGTCTTTTGTCAAACTTGCTTGCAAGACTTCTACAACAACTGCATCACCGAGGGCGATGTGGGGAGAGTCCAGTGTCTGGATCCTACATGTGGTAAGGATGCGCCCGCTGGTCAGAAGAAGAAGAGGCGAAAGGAAAAGACACTACACCCGAAAGAGCTGCAAGCAATACATCTCGAAGAGTCCATGATCCGTCGCTATGTCGACATGAAGCGCAAAAAGAAGCAGGAAGCCGACAAGTCAACTGTCTACTGCCCACGTACCTGGTGCCAGGGTCCTGCTCGCAGTGAAAAATATCCACCTATTCCTCAAGATCTTGCATCGTATCCAGAGTCGTCAAGCGAGGACGAGGAGGATCCGGAGACGGCGAAAAAGGGCCACTCACCCTCTGATCGACTGGCTATTTGCAGCAAGTGCACCTTTGCCTTCTGCAAGACCTGTTATGCAGGTTGGCACGGTGACTTTGCTCGTTGTTGGCCTCGCAACCCTTCGGAGCTGTCAGAGGAAGAGAAGGCCAGTTACGACTACATTCGGACGCACACTTCGCCATGTCCTACTTGCAGCAGTCCTACACAAAAGACCATGGGTTGCAATCACATGCGCTGCGTCCAGTGTGCCACTCACTTTTGTTATCTGTGCGGTGCATGGCTGTGCCCCGATAACCCGTACATGCACTTCAATAAAGCAGGCACAGAGTGTTACCAGAAGCTGTGGGAACTGGAGGAGGGTGATGAGGGTCAAGAGGGCGCTTTTGTTGGTGCCAGGCGCTGGGAGCAAGAGGCTCTGGCAGTAGCTCAAGCTGCAGACAGAGAGGAAGCCGAAGCGCTGCAACGACAGGAAGACGAGGCTGCAGCAAGAGAGCTTGCAGAACAGCTTGATGCTCAAGACAACGTCGCAGCTGCCGCCCAGCCTGCTCAGGTTAATAATGCTCGAGCTGTTGTTGCAGAAGAGGCCGCACAGCAGCCAGCACATCGAGGTGGTAGAAGACGGCCACGAGGTGGAAGAGTGGCTGCTCTAGATGGTAGGAGAGCAGCACCTGCAGTCCAACAGCACGAGGTTCCCCCGAACCAGCAACAGATGGATGCAGCAGCGGCGGCAGCATTCAGACGTTTCGTCGAACTAGCTGTGCGCGACGAAGAGGATGGATGGGACTCTGATGAGTTGGAGGATGATCAAGACGAACGGTGGGTTATTCCCGTAAGGCAATGACATGGAAAGAACAAGGGAGCATTTGCATGGTGGGCGTTCTTTGTGTTGTTTGTAGATATGGAGTCAGCGACGTACATACCCAACGATTATTTACTTTCTTTACTCTAACTACCTACACCTGAGCTTGTATCGCAGATAAAAACGTCTCTCAAAAACGCCATGGAGCGCTTGCCGAAATATATCTGGTAGCAATTTCCTATTTGGGACAAGATTGGAGTGACGCGTTTTCGGTCACGTCAGCCCAAAAACATTGATGACCAGAGTCAGACTCATTTGCACCAACAATGGACTTCTGGGACGGCAATTTACGACTTGATGATACTAATGAGATACGAGGTAGGAGTGTCAAATAGAATTTCGAGATAATCTGCTCACTAGGGTGCAGACATACGAATAAGCGCTCCTTCAGCGAAACACGGATTACCAACCGACTGCACTCTACAATTTCTCTCTCATGTCGATACATCGCGGATACCATTACACCTGATATGTGGAAGTCGACTGGACGTATGGACTACAGACCCGGAGACTGAGACATGGTTTAGCAGCCTTCTTCTAAGCAGCAACCATGCACAAGACCAAGGACCAGAATGGTGGCAGAGTGCTAGTCTCGAGTCGCCTCTAGGCATACTGGCTTCAGTAAAAGTCGCAGACCCTAGCAAGACACTCCAGCCGCGGATAACAGAAATACTCCTCTACGCTGCCAGGAAGCACATTCAACAAGACCTTGAAACCACATCACGCAATGACGCCTCCTCGTCAACGCCTGAACTCGGACTCTATGCTCTACCTCTATCCTCTGATCTGCTGCTCTTCAACGATACGGATATCACACCACCCGCATCACCAGTTTTGGGTGCTTCAGACCAGAGCACATCACATGGCCGCTTCATCCCCCGTCCGTGGGACGAACCAACCCTACGTCAAAGACGCAAGACCGCCCTCGACTCTACCTTCTCCGCCGCCTCCGATCGCAGAAAACGACACTCAGGCGCCTCAATATCCGCAGCTGCAGCTTCCGCTCAAAACAGTCCTTCCTTGCTACCTACCCTACCACGTCTCAAATCCGAAGCAAGCAGAGGTTCTGTACCCCTACTCACCAGGCCAAAAAGCCGAAGCCCCAGTATCGCCAGTCTACGTCGCGATCCCACGCTTCCAGAACAACGACGAGTAGCATCTGGACTTTCTCAAGCTACACCTGCACCACCGCCATCCTCAACAGCAGAACTTCTGCAACAGAAAAACAAAGAAATGGTATCCAAAGTCGTGTTGGCCGGTCTTCGCGTCTGGGGTTTCACAGCTTCCAAACGCAAGAAACGTGCCTCTACTTCCACTTCTGTGCCAGAGCCACTGGACGCAAACGAAGAAGCAAAAGATGAAGAGTACAAACTTCTCTACCACCATGTGTACAAATCTACTTGTTTTGCTTTTCGAGCGTCGATCTCGAACCGAGATTTTAGTGTGAACAAGGAGTTTGCGGACAGAGTGAGGGATACGGTGGATGCTTTGTTGGTGATTTTGTGTGAAGATCCTATGGAGACGAAGGATGAGGAGGATGTAGAGATGGGTGGAAGTGCGTTCAAAGGTGCGGTTATTAGGACGCCCAAGGGCGAGTTGAAGGACGAGGATAGGGGAAAGAGATGATGCAGATGGATGCGGATATGATATTGCCATTGAAATCGTCATGTCAAGCACCTCGATGTACCTACCGATGTGATATCACTACCATACCCGTCACCGCCCTCCCAAACAGCAAAAAGAAAGTCATTGCCCCCTGTGAGAATCGAACTCACGTCTTTCCAATTCAGACAAAGAGCATTCGCCCACGCTTTCGCCGAGTATACCTTCTAAGCCATAATCTGCTTGTGTTTGCAAGACATCAGATGTGGAACGTGCTAAACCACTGCACTAAAGAGGCTGGAATGATGTGGTGGCGGCAGACTTTTTAGAATATAAAGGTGCAGTTGGGAAGTGGGGAGTTGGAGGGGATAAGGAAGGAAGTGCCGCACTGCCCCTTCTCCATTTGCTTCGTCCATTTGCACATGCGTCTTCCTGTTGTTCGCACATGCCTCATCACTCGACACCGAAGAAAAAGTAAAGACTCACTCGCACTGGCGCAAGTTGAAACGTGTAATGATCATTTTCCTATAATCTACAGTCCCTTCTTCGTCTACGCTGGTTGATCCAAAATGCCACTCTCCTTCAAACTCCTAAACAATTCAGGCTCGAGGAACTTGCTGATGGTGACATCCTCAGCCAGACCCTTCCTCCTACGTGTCTTGAGCACAAAGTCACGGGCAGTGGCTTGTGCGGAAGCAGGTTCCAGCGGTCTCAGTTTGATGCTCTTGTCCAATGGGTCACCGGGTACAATGCTCCATCGATCAAAGACAAGTGATAGTGTGGCTTGTCCTTGAGTGTGAATGCGGAGATCGGTCTCGAAACCGAACGAGTCGATTACCGGAATGAGACCAGACACTTTGTAGAGTGGCGTTCCGGCGATGGGGCCGTCGGAAAGGACATGACCTCTGCGTCTGGCAAGGACAGTGTATAGACTACTCACACTGTCTGCGTTGCCGATCATGGAACAGCTGTATACTGGTTCCATGAGTCGTGGACTGGCCATCAAGAAACTGCTGTAGCATGCACGACGAGCTGTGGGGATGATTTGACCACCACCACGGTAAATCGCCTCGGGCGCTAGACTGACGTCGGTGATCTTGAACTTGGTGTTGCGGATGGGCTCTTCACAGAGTGGTCCTTCGCGGGTACCCCATGAGAAACCTTGGCGGATCGTGTCTCGGACACTCTTGAGTAGTTTTTGATCCACGTCTGAAGGTAATGTGTCGTTTTGTAGAACGTTAGGGCTCATGTCGTCAGGTCCAAAGGCCCAAATATTGCGCGATGCAAGCAGATCGTAGCCATAGTTTTCCTCGAAGAACTTGCCAACTTTGCGTACTGGGTCTCTAATGTTGACTTTTCCACTCTCGATGTCTTCAGCGATACCTTCATCCAGAGGTTCGGCAACCATTGTGAGCTTGTTCTTTTTGTTCGGTGTTAGTGCGTAGCACTTGATAGCTGATGTCTCCACAACCGTCTCGCAGAAGCGGGTCACAGGATCGGAGACCTTGATCTCCATTGACGCATACAACCGGCGCAAGTCGTGCAAAACGCAGTCCATATAGAGCTCGCCGGTTCCCAAAACAACGTGCTCTCCTGACTCTTCGACCTTGGTAGTGATAAGAGGATATGACTTGTTGACTCTGCGGAGACCATCAAGCATTTTCGGGAGTTCAGATGGGTTGATGGGCTCAACAGCCACCTTGAAGACAGACTCAAAGAAGTGTTGTACAGGACGGAAGATGTAGGCATCCTCATCTTCCGGAAGCTTAGGCGCAACAATAGTAGCAGTCTTGACGATTGAGTTGTCGACTCCTCCAAGAAGAACGAAATTACCGGCAGGAACACCGCTGGTGGGAATGTTGTATCTCGACTCGCTGATCCAGACATCAGATATAGTGGCTTCCACCATATCCTCTTCGTCTTCGATTGTGTAACCCTCACCCAGAACACGGACCTTTTGGCCAGGGCGTGCTGTACCACTCATGACGCGTCCAAATGAGTTGAACCCAGTTGCATCAGCGGTGTTGAAGAGCTTGGTAACATGGACAATAAGAGGACCGTCCTGGTCGCAAGACAACATACTTTCGGCTGTCTTGGTATCGGTGGGGCCGGTGTAGTAGTTTTCAAGCTTCTGCTTGGCTCCTTCAACAGGCGATGGAACGTGATCAACAACCATATCCACAAATCCTGTTGCAGGACCAAAGAATTGCTCGCATGCCATTTTCAGAAGATCCTTAGCGTTTGCGCGAAGTTGTGTAGGCTTGAGGTGAATGCCCAGACTCTCCAGAGTCTTTTTGAGGTCTTCGGGGCTTTCGCTGATTGTGTGTGAGTAGAGCTTGTAGATGGGCTCGAGGACAAAGTTGACAAAAGAGCGCTTGCTGGCCGGCTCTGTGCCACGACGGGTGAACTTGCGGCTTCCAGGGTTGAAATAGATATCTCCCCAAAGTCTCTTGCTGAATTCAGGTACATCCAAACCGCTACCAGCATAGGTCTCTGCGTACATGTGGGCGAAAGATGGAAGAGTGAAGCACCAGCCCATCATACTACAGGCGAAAGCAACGTTGCCCTTCTCGGGACTCACACGGTACTTTTCACCTTGACCAGGAATGGTGTTCTCAATAACAGTGTTGACCTCCTCGACGACGTGCTTCAGCTTGAAGTAAGCATCGGCTGGAGGCAGCTTGAGCTCCAGAATCAGGCGATCCATCTTGTTGATGACCAGGACCAGGGGTAGTTGGTTCAAAACAGCGTGCTTGATGACCATTTCGGTTTGTACTTGAACGCCCTCAACGACGTCGACAATCAGAACGACACCATCGACCAAGCGTAATGAAGCAGCAACCTCGTCTGCAAAGTTGACGTGACCAGGAGTATCCAGCATGTTGATCAGATGTGACTTTCCCTTGGTAGCGGGCAGGACCAGACTCATAGGACCAGTCTTGATCGAGACGCCTCTTTCGCGCTCCAGAAGGTGGGTATCGGTGTATCTCAGCTGCTCGTCTCGGTCGCGTCCCTTTCTCTTGTCCAGCTTCTCTTGAATGTTGTGTGTTTGCATAACGAGCATGTCCATGAAAGCTGTTTTACCATGGTGGAGATGGCCGGCCAGGGCGACATTGCGGATTTGATCGGGGAAGTTCATCAAGTCGGTCATGAATTCGCGACTGAAGAAGACGGGAGGCAAGTCGGCCTCTTCGACTGTGAACTTCTTTTGCACGATGGGAGCAATAATGGGCTGTGACAGAGCCTGTGTATCCTCCTCTTGAACCAGAGTCTCGACATCCTGACCATAGACCTGTTGCGCCGTAGGATAGTATTGCTTGTCTTCGTGGAGAACGACGGCATTCGAGGGTCCTTCATCTGCACCAATGTCAGTTTCCCCTTCCCACTCTCTCTTACTGAGGCGGCGCATACCATCAACTTCCATCAACTGCTGGTCGTTCGCAGCAGTAACCTCGTCCGGCTCGTCCTGATCGTAGAGATAGTCGTTGGCGTCGACATCCTGTTCCTGTTCGATATCTGAGTCTTCGGGCTCGCCAATGAAGTTACCGAACCTGTCGCAAAGGGTCAGTTTTGAGGAAGTCTGTATAGAGGAATACTAAGCGCACTCATCGTAAAGGTCGTCCATGGCAGAAGATGTGGTGTGTTTGGGCGACAATGGACGCGACAAAAGTTGAAACTCGAATGCGACAGTCGCCGCGAGACTTCCGTCTCCAACAAGATCGTCACCAAGGCCAGGCGCGAGTCAAGCTTCAGTCCGGCCTGCTTCACCGCTTTGCGTTGCCAACAGGATCATTTATCTCGATAATCAATTCTTACCGAGATCGGGCTTACTCACACCCCCGAGCGTGTTGGCAACGTGCTAGACCCTCATATCGTCCCATGAAATTAAACATGGCACGATTTCCTGGCCCTCCCTGATCGCTCCTTCTACCTTTGTCCTACTTAGCTCCTTCTCCTGCTTCTTCTTTCTTTCTTCCATTCACGTCCTTCTCTCAATCACCTTCCAACATGGCTCCTTCCACCCCCGTCTACATTGTCTCTGCTGCCAGAACCCCTGTTGGCCAGTTCTTGGGGTGAGTAGAGAGCCCCGCCATCTGCGATGCTCAACAATTCTGACCAACCCTTTCTTTGTATAGCTCCCTCTCCAGCCTGAGCGCCACCCAGCTCGGTGCACACGCCATCAAGTATGCCATCCAGAGAGCTGGTGTCCAGCCCGAGGCCGTCGAGGAGGTCATCTTCGGCAACGTCCTCTCTGCTGGCCTCGGCCAGAACCCTGCCCGCCAGTGTGCTCTGGGTGCCGGTATCCCCAACTCGGTCGTCTGCACCACCGTCAACAAGGTCTGCGCTTCCGCTACCAAGGCCATCATCCTCGGTGCCCAAACTATCATGACCGGTGGCGCCGACATCGTCGTTGCTGGTGGTACCGAGTCCATGTCCAACGCCCCTCACTACCTCCCCAACATGCGCACCGGCGCCAAGTTCGGCAACCAGTCTCTCGTTGACGCCGTCCTGAAGGATGGTCTCACCGATGCTTACGAGGACCAGCACATGGGTCTCGCCGCCGAGGCTTGCGCCGAGGAGCACGGTTTCAACAGAGAGTCTCAGGACGACTACTGCATCAGATCCTACAAGAAGGCCCAACACGCTCAGGAGAGTGGTTGGTTTGGTGAGGAGATTGCTCCCATTGAGATCAGCGGTGGCAGAGGCAAGCCCAACATCACAATTGAGAAGGA
>SWBJ01000625.1:0-15679 GCA_024195555.1 Aureobasidium sp. EXF-12298
GGGCTAGCATGGTCGTACCCACAGTACTTGAAACTTGAAAGGCCTTACGATATCCAGGCCACCGAGCCGTGCAATGCCTCATCCAACCCCGTCCAGCACCTGTCCTCCTGCATCCACCATCCACGCGCCCTTACAGCTGCCCTCGCCGCCGCCAGTCCTGACTCCCGTGCCCGACGAGCTGAGTGAAGGTCAAGATTTGCTTTCGCCACGTGAACAGCAGCGAACCAAGCACGACAGCCTTACCACAGAAGACTCGGCGAGCCGATCTGCCGGCGTCATAACCAACTCGCATCCCCGTCCCGGCCCACCATCCGCCGGTGTTGTTCCTGCTGCTGCTGCTATTGCTGCAACTCCGCGTCAGCCCTCACAGCACATTCGATTGACTTCGCTGGGTCGTGTTGCTCCCACTGCTGCTCGCGAGTCTCCCGAATCACCCACACGCTCTTCTCCCCGCCTGTCGCAGGAGTCGCTGTCTTCGCTCGACTACCACCCCCGCCGCCCGGGCCTCGACGACAAGCGAATCTCGCTAAACACTTTCCTCTCGGCCACCACTCCTCCCTGGGCTGTACAGGAATTCAACAATCGACAGAAGATGCATCAAACTTCGTCTCGTCTGCTGCGTCAGACTGACGATGACCGTCCGTTCACAAGAGTAAGTCCAGTAGCCAAAACTCGCCATGTTCACTCGCTCACTGTGAGTCTTTGTAGGATCTGAAGGATCTCTTCTCGACACTGATGGTCAGTCTGCCTCTGACACCCCATCGTGTCCGCTTCACCAAGGTCGAGCACACCTTCACCACCGACGAAGCTCTGACCAACCTTGGATCGCTCAAATTCTCCCAATCCAACCGCATGCCCGATCCGAAAGACCCCTCCAGAATTGTCACCACTACGACAACCACCACCTTCTCCATGGCCAAGGAGATGGCCCGCACCGTCTGCAACAGGTTCTCCGAAGCAAGGTTCGTCGAATCATTAGATGGCAAGACAGACTTCAGCTCGAGAAGTTCCGTGTGGCAGTTGACCCCCAAGGGTATGCGTGTCCTCACCCGCTTCTGCCAGCGCAACGGCATCCACCAACGCCATGTCAACGAACTGCTGGACTCGCCTCGCAACACTATGCAACTCGTCATTCTCGAACGTGTCCCTGAGAACGATAACATCAACATTGATCGCGGTACCATCGAGGTTGTTTTCAGAAGATTCTGTGGCGAGGAAGGCCCCAACCTCAAGAGCAGTCCCACTGCCGACTCCGAGTCGATACATGATTACGCAACTGGTCTGGTCGGCGTGCACATGATGAGATCGCGCAAGCGGTTCGAGAAGGACACCCCCTACATGTTCACCGGCAAGTCGGCTCTCGATTGGCTCATGGACTGCTGCATGGTCGTGAACAGAAAGGAGGCTTGTGACATTGCCCAGCAATTCATGGTACATCAATTGATCGTCAACTTGACCGAGGAGCGTAACTCGCCTGCTGCCTCCCGCTGGCAGCCCTTGAAGACAGCGCATTACGGCGTTACCGACAAGGGAATGAGAATTGCTGGTTGGGTCAGGAGTCCCAATGGATCTATCAACGGAGAGGCCGTTGTAGTCAAGCTCCCACCCGGTGTTGCTCGCGACTCCAACACCACCAGAATGTCACAAATCATCCACGATCCCGCCCAGCGCCTGGTATTCCGCGAATTCCTGCAGGAGACCCACTGCGAGGAAAACCTCACATTCTATCTCGAAGTTAGAAGCTTCTTGCTGGACTACAACTCTGCCAAGCGCTCAGTACCCGCCCCTCGTCTGGATCTCATCCGCGAGACCCTGGCTTCGGCGTACAGTAAGCTCATCTCACTAGTATCTTGTCTCCAAATGAAGCTAACCTTTGCGCAGGCTTGTACAATGCGTTCATTGCCCCCGGTTCGCCATGTGAGCTCAACATTGACCACAACTTGCGTAATGCGCTTGCTAGCCGCATGACCCGCGCTGTAGGAGAGGACACCGAGATGATCGCCAGCTTGGACGAGGTTGCCACTCTTTTCGACCAGGCCCAGACTAGCGTGTTCAAGCTTATGGCCAGCGTAAGTCGTGCAGCATCTGCTCGTAAAACTACGCAATGCTAACTATTGACTAGGATTCGGTGCCCAAGTTCAGCAGAGACCCCAAGTACATCAGGATGCTCGAGAACCGTACCAACTACGACCAGATGAACGCAGCCTTCTCGGCCGCATCAGTCTCGTAATAGACACTGGACGATATCGACCATATCTAATAATCCCCATCTCGCCACCTTCAATACCCATTTTCTCATCAATTTCGGTCACACCAGGAAGCTGCCGTCTCGGAAGATGAGATATGGCAAGATGACGTAATCGCCTCGTCGTACATAGACACGACGCAATCCGTGCCCCGAAGTATCTCTCACAGTCACGCCGCACACGATGAGGCGTGTCAGCTTTGGATATGATTTCTCCGAAAACAAACCTGGATAATCTTATCAACAAACACCGCGCCGGACTGCCTCGTTTGGCTCTTCGAAAGGTCGTGGGTCAAAGCCCACACTGTATTCACTTCTGGTCTTTCTTTTCAGATAAAGGCATCACAGGCGTCTCAGGGTGCATAGCAGATCGGCGTTTTTTTCTGCTTTTGTTTTTGGAAACATGGAGAGTGACAAGTAATTTGACGATGCTTTCTCATTCTCGTTCAGATGGCTTTTTCATTTTTTCAGTTTGTTCGTTTCATCTCTTATTTCATTTGCTATGGTTGAATTTCAACTTGGCTAGCAGCAGCGGCGGCAGAGCGAATGGCGGCACATTGACGATTCGGCGATTGTAAGGAGGACACGTCTGAAGGAAGGACATTGATGCAAGCACGAAACTGCGCACAGAACTGTAGAAGTACCAATAGCATGACACATCTACCAAGACTGCTTTATCTTATTATCATGTGCTTGTTCCGTATTAAGAGCTGGGAAGAGTGATATGATCGGCTACACGGTAAAGAGGAGGAGCCGCAAGGTTCAATTGGATTCAGCGGGTGGCTGCCATGCTTTGAGCACGCTTCGGGCGTGTTTTCAACAAACGCCAACGCGTCTTCCAAGTGCCTGGTGAATCATTGTCAACAGTAATATCGAAACAAGCAAACTCGGAGTTTTTTTTAATAGCAAGCGCATTGGTGACAGCTGCAATCACTTCCAGAATACATCATCGACTATAGCACAAGTCATGGGCGTCCCGCCGGGTGTAAGTGACTGGGCTAACGAATGTTTGCACAAGACATTTTCCTCTAACGCGTTCTACAGTCGCAAGCAGCTCCACTTCCGAGCAATCTGCCCTTTCGGCTCGTCTCCAAGACAATTGGATCCGGCGCATACGCATCGTGCGTACTCAATATGATTCTGCATGACGAGTCACTGACAGTCGATTGCCATTAGCATTCGCAAGGCCGTACCCAAGGACAAGCCGAAACCCATCATCGCCGTCAAGTTCATCAACAAAGAACATGCCTTTAAGGTAGGCCGACTACGGCCTAAGCAGATTGAGCTCGAGATCAGTCTGCATGGCCAAGTGTCGGGCCACGCCAACATTATTCGCTTCCTGTCACACGGCGACGACCAATCATGGATCTGGATCGCTATGGAGTTGGCCGAGGGCGGCGACTTGTTTGACAAAATCGAGGCCGACGAGGGCGTGGGAGAGGACATTGCCCACTTCTACTTTAAGCAGCTTGTCAATGCCGTCGCCTGGTGCCATGGCAAGGGCGTCGCGCACAGAGACATCAAGCCCGAGAACATGCTGCTGACGGCCAATGGCGACCTGAAGCTGGCCGACTTTGGCCTCGCCACGGCCTTCCTCAACCCAAAGACTGGAGACTCGAAGATGTGTGGCCTGGTTTGTGGCAGTCCGCCCTATATCGCCCCTGAGATCATCCAGGTCGGTCACGCAAATCAAAAGAGGAAGCATGGCGAGGGCAAGTTTGGCTACAGTCCTAACCACTCGGATATCTGGAGCTGCGCCATTGTGTTGTTTGTGCTGTTGGTTGGTAACACACCCTGGGACCAGCCCGAGCCGCAAAAGAGCGAGGAGTTCTACCATTTCTGCGAGACACAGGGCCGTCCTGAAGACGATCTCTGGGACAAGATACCCTCGGAAGCCTTGAGTCTGCTCCGAGGTATGCTCAAGGTCGACGTGACCGAGCGCTTCAAGCTGAACGACATCCGTATCCATTCATGGTACACGCGTCCGAACAAGTTCATGAATTCAAAAGGCACCGTCTCGGACTCGGTCAGCCTGGCCACCAACATGATCGAGCGTCTACACATCGACTTTACTACCGTAACCGACTCGCAAAGGCAGAATCAACCCAAACAAGTCGAATCACAACCCGCACCCGCCCTCATGTCCACACAACCCGTCACCCCAGCCTTCGACCAACCCTTTGAATGGGAAGCTCCACCACGACTGGCAGGACTCACAGCTTCCCAACCAGTAACAGCACACGACTCCTCCCGTGTCGCCATGACTCACGATCTCATCGCCGCTCAGCTCTCACAAGAACCGCACATGACACAATTCAGCCAAAATCACAGTGTACCTCTATCTCTAACACAAAACGCCCGCCGCTTCCGCGACATTGTACCCGCACAATCGCTCGCTCGCTTCTACTCATACCAAGCTTTGCCTCAACTGTTGGGCACCATTCGCAGCGCTCTGCACACACTCAATGTACCTATCCCGGCGGCCGCTCCCGCCGACGATAAGGCAAAACAAGCCCATGTTCGTATTCGCATGGTAGATGGCCGCAAACAAGGACTCAGTGGCAATGTGGTGCTCGAATCTATTGCAGAAGACGGCCTTGTTGAAGTCAGGTTTGTCAAGGCAAAGGGCGATCCGCTTGAGTGGCGTAGGTTGTTCAAGCGGGTTGCTGTGCTCTGTCGCGATGCGATTCTCATGCCTAGAGAGTAAGAGATGGCTTCTGTCGTTGCAGCATCACTCCTCCTGTGATCGATTTTCTCTTGTTGTTCTCTTCTTCTCGCATCTCCATGGCGAAGTGCACTCTTGCCCTATTCTCGGTTGACCTTGTTGGTTGTTTGCTTCTTTTTGGCCATTCGTCATTGGGAACACTTTTTCAACTTCTTCTTTTAGGCCTTTTTAATCATTCACGCACGCCTTCGAAAAGAGTAATGAGCACACTGGTATTTTCGTTTCGTTTCGTTTCATTTCCTTCTTTCCTTCTGTTTGAAAAGCTCATGAAAAGGGGGCCAACTAATGATGGGTCAATGGGTACGGTTTACGGTGGAAGGGGTCGAACAAGGGAAGGCAAAACGGGATGGGATGGATCGGAGAGCAAAATCGGAAATGTAGTATTATACCCCCTGCCTCTCGCAATGTTTCACTTTTTTCTCCCCATTCTTTACTCCTTTGCGTTTGTCTGATTGTCCTACTTGTTTGCTTTTCTGATACCCGCCGAAGACGAGACGTTATGGGTGGAGACTGTGGGTGTTTGTAAAAGGACATCACCAGAGTGAGGAACGAGAGACTAACAATATCGATATGTGTGGAGCCGAAAAGGCAGCTTCCGCATGAAAAAGGTTTTGACCAATTACAGTCGGAAGGAATCAAGCACAAGAATTGGGTATAAATTCAAAGTGTCAACTCACATGACAAGGGCAACCCGAGATATGCAAAAGAGAGGCAAAGAAGACAATACACTGCTCACAAGGCCTTTCCCTTAAGCACTTGATATCAGAACACAAGGGGTATTTATTCTGCTGCATCGAGTAGAGAGTATATCCGAGCAACAACATATCAAACCTGCAAAGGCACTGTATACAAAGGTATTCAGAAATGGCAATACTGGGATACCCCCAGTAGATATTCCTCATCAAACGTAAAGTCAAGAGTATAAAGACATGAAACCATTAAATCAAGTCATAAAAGAAACAGATTCAAGTATTGGTATTAAACTCAGAAACGCAAGAAAGGATATAGAACAATTCTTCGTTTTCAATTATTTACTCTGCTTGCCCTTGTCTGATCTCTGCCTTGGGGAGGGGTCATACTCTTGTCACCGATTGGAAGACTTAGATTTTCGTATGCGGTCTGAGGACTTATGGAAGCCATGTCTAGAGGAAAGAGCAGCTCCGCAGGTGTGAGGAAATTTCGACCAACCGTAACTGCAGGAACCAAGGATCGGATCGCATAGAGGAAGATACCTCACGTGACGAAAAGAAGAGAGAGAAAGAGAAGGAACGACTCTTCACGCAAGCTGCAGTCGACGTAAAGCCTTCGGTATGATATCAGAAACACTGAAGATATCGATAAGCATATCGAACACAACAAAACAGTGATCAAAGATGTTCAAATAAAGAAACAGAACTTAGTGATGGCATACTGCGTACGACGTTCTAAGCATACAGAGGGGTATCTAAGGTAAAAATTTGACTAAGAAAAAGGATTAGGAGGGAAGCGTTCTTGATCATCACTCGCAATCGCAACTGTTGGCTGCATACTGAGCAATTCCCTCAGCGTTGCGCGCTCATTCGTTACTTTTTGCGGTTGTTGCAGACTCGTCCTGGCAATCTTAGCAGGTCTCTCTTCCGTAGAAGCATCTTGTTGTCGTGGAGTATGGCTTGGTGCAGCTTTCCGTAGTAAATCTCCGATGCTGACGGGTGCTTCTACCACTATTGCCGATCGACGTGTTTGCACGGATCGGCTGTGCAGTAGGGCTGGGCCATTGGCGGTCATCCAGTTCGGTAATATCATGTTTGGGTGTTGTGATGGTTGTTGATGCTGCTGGGGCTCGTTATGCGATGATCGCCAGGCATGTGGTTGTATTGGTATGTCTGAGGGTGGTGGCGGCGAATAGCCACCTGGCGAGAACGTTAGATCGACTGGGTCTGGCGAGGGTCCGTTGTGTACCGCGGTGTCTTGTTCGGTGCCGGCATTTGGGCGAGTGAGGATGGCTCTGACTCGAGATGCGATGTCGCCAGGGGGTGTGTTTCTAGAGTATCGATTTTGTCCCTGTCCCTCTAGTGTTGGATCCACAAGTTGTCGAGACTGTGCTGATTGGTTCGGCTGTCTGTAGTGCGCCAGTAGGTCATCTCTGTTGGTCGTAGTATGAGGGGCTTCCGTATGGGGTTGCTGGTGGAAACCTTTTGTCAAGGCTGGCCGATACCTGCCACCTAGTTTATGTGGTTGAGCTACTGCGGCATGTTTCCGTTTCTTGGTCTTCTGTTCCAACCAGGAAGGTGGATTACTGTCGTTGTTTTCGCCAGGTTGATTCTCTGCTTCTGCGGTAGGGGTTGCAGTCGATTCAGAGGCCGTCTCCTTTGCCGCCACCGCATCCGTAGGTTTCCTAAACTTCTGACCGATGTAATACACTTCTGAACACGTCCAGTGCTTACCACCCACATTCTCAAATCGTGGCAACTCCTTCATACTCTGAAACACCACACTAGCCTTTGCATCAGGAGCCATCTGCCACATTTTGTGATGAGCAATCGCTCTCAAGCCATCACATCTGTGCGTTTGATCCACCAAATCTAAATCGTGTGTATGATCTGGACATCTGTCGTAGGTGCTCGTTCGATCGATGGTATAGCTGACGATAGTCTGTGCATCGCTGGAATAGTTGGCGACTACGCTCATGGTAAAGGGACATGGTTTCTCTAGAGGTTGTCGAGTTGCTCTTGCTCTGAGGCCTTTGCTGGCTGAAGGTGGTGCTTTCTCTTTGTGAAATAGACAGCGATAGTATGTTCGTTGTGTGTTGAAGCGAGGTGCATATGCTCCGGCCTTTGCATTGCTGACTGTTTAGTCATTAGCAGGAGTTTATCAAACAAATGATATTTATGGTGTGAGCTATATGAATCTGAATCGAGGTATAGATTTCTGAGCGAGAGAACATGCCCCTTAGAGCATAGTCATCGAAAAGGGAATTTGATAGAACGATGGCATAGTACTCATGGAACGCTCTTTACTTACACCAATTTGAGACCCACGGCTTGATTTCCTCGTATTCTTCTGCAGATAGAGTAACAGCTTCTGTGAGGTTGAATAACACTTCGCGTCTTCGAGCAACATCGAGAGGTATGGTTTCGATGATCATCATGATGAATAGCCGAAAGAGGACGAAAAATAACAGGAGGTCTTAATCGACCGGGACCTGCAGTCAGCGATTCGTGGTTGTTTAATTGCCAAGGGGTCCGTGCTTCATCTTTCTCTCTTGACGGATGTGCCTTCCTGTATTCATGTCTTGGAGAACAATGATTGCAAGCATGTAGTCAAATCTTGAGGAAGCGGCAGACCAAGTAACTCATCCGACAAGCAGTAGGGAAAAAGGAAGGTACAATGACCTAGACCTATCATAATGAGCAAGAACACTCGCAAGCAAAGTTCCAAACTGCGTGGAACAAGCGACAACAGGAGCACAATAGGAGAGAACATCGATAGGAGATTGTACAATAAAGGCTTCCTGTACCTGCTTTTTTCTTTCCACTATCTAGTCTCCGGAGAAAAAAAGAGGTTGTTACAAACGACAAAAGATTTCGAGAAAAAACGCCACACCTTGCATGAACCCCAAACCCTTGCTAACACACATCCTATCCTGATTGACAACAGCGAATAAATCATCTCATCTTTTCCTTTGCTCAACGCATAGCTTGGGCAATTCTGCCTCTCAAAGTGTCCACTGCCTGTTGTCTTTCCGGGTCCAGATCCTGGCTTCCGGCAAGACCAGTGAGTAGTTCATCGATACCAGCGGCATTTTCCTCGCTGCCGAAGAGAACACTGTCGCCGTGACGTTCGCTTTCGCGAAGCCAGGCTTGGATCAGGTAAACGAGGTCGGAGGCGAGGATACGACGATGTCTGCCAACAAATGGTTGCTCGTTGGTGTAGTACATCTGCTCAACGACAGGCACCAATGCTGAAGGACGGACGTCGAGCTCGAGGAAGGTATCCATGACCCACATTGGCGAGGCGGCGTTGGCTTGGTATTCGAGTGCGTAGCGGAGGAGCATCGGCAGGAGAATAGGGATAGGGAAGGTGGCCTCTGCGGCATGTAGACGTTGACCTAATGAGCGCACCTTGAGGGCTACTGCCTCGAACGGTCTCATTTGGTCACTGCTTTCTGCTTCTTGGTGAACTTGCTCGATCAGTAGCTGCCAAGTTGCCTGGATGTCTGCAGGGTTGCGGTGGTCGGCGCAGTGGTAGATCAGAATGCAAATGTCGTAGTAGCCTGCCTGATCGGCATACTGGTTGAACAACTCAGCGACTTCGAGGATTTGACCATCAAGTGCCTTCAACACTTGAGGCCGGCGTTGATCTGTTAGACGGGGGTCTGACTTCATACGTTGCAGAATGTCGTCTTGGATGTTGCCTACTTCCAGGAGGTCGGTGATCTCGCGCAGCAATTGTTGTCTGCCTTGTGCAGCGTCGAGCAAAGAAACAGTGCGAATCGAAGCATTGGTTCTTGCACGGCTGAGGTATCCAATGCGTTGCTCGAGGTTGAGGTCGAAGCCACTCTTGGCGAGCAGCAGTTGCACTGAAGCAGCTTCGAGGAAGTTGTTGTGATGTGCGTAGTAACGCCATAGCAGGTCTGCATGGTCAGGGTTCTTGTCCATGCGTCTGCGGAGATAGCTGATAACATATGGCGAGCTGATCTCCAAGAGTCTATCATTCCAACCCTGGCCCATGTACCAGTCGTATAGGTTGTTTTGGAAGACTTCATCTTCGGAGTTGTTGATGATCTCGTAGGCCTCAGATTGTCTCTTGGCGGTAAGGGAAAAGGCGCCGTCTGGACTGGTCTCAGATGTCTGCTCAAGAGACACTATCACTTGATGGATCAGATCGTAGCATTGTTTTCTGCCCTCGAAAGCCTTCTGTCGCGGGTCCTGAGAAATGTTAGCTAATATTCACGAAGTAAAGTTGGTGCGAACGTACGTCTTCAGGGTAGTCGTCCCTCAGCCATGAGAGGGCACGGTTTGCACGATCAGACTCGTGTGCCACAGTCAAAGCAAGCTGTATGGCACCAGCATAGAAGGACATGGGAATGTATTGTGAAACAGCCCATTCGAGGTGCTCCATCGAGAGCGAGCCAGCCACCTTCTGGAAAAGTCGCAAACTCTCGTTCAGCAGTCTGCGACTTGCCTCGGATGTGGGACCGGCCTCTGATGCTCTCTTGACCTGCTCTTGGGCCTTGAAGATGACAACATCGTCGGCGCTGCAGAAGCTGCCACAACGTCTTCTCAGAGCTTCAGCTACTGTGTCGACGTTCGAACCGTTGGCGATGTTACGGTTCACGATTGCCTTAACAAGCTCCTTGGCCAAGTTTCTGCCATCGGGTGAGCAGAACAGACCCTCATAGGTGAGTTGCCTAGCACGGTCGCGAGAAGCTTCAGGGAGGGATAGGATGATCTCATCGACCTTCTCATCAAAAAGAACGAGCACAAAAGCAATGCCTTCGATGATGCTCGAGATGAGCTGAATCAGAGCGTTCATCGCACGATGTTCACCTTGCAAAGAGAGCTCATCTTGCTTATTGGCAACACGTCCCAGAGACTCGGGTCCAGACAAGCCCTCGATAGAGCTCTTGTTCTTGTTCAAGAATTCTTGTAGCGAGTTTAGAGCACGTTGAATGTTTTGCAGCTTGGTGAGTGCTACAGTCGATGTGACGACGAGTCCACCAACGGGAGTAACCATTTGTGTCAGGACAGGAGCTCTCCAGATGGATCGCACCAATCGAGTGATGTACAATGCCATACCATCGTGTCTAGGAGAGGGACGCACGTTGTCAATGGCGGGAGTGTTGTTGTCCAAAACAGAATTCTCGTTGAGCATAGGCTTGCCTCCTTGAGTGACGAAGGCTTCTCTTGCAAAATCGACAATGTCTGGTTCTGTGATGTTGGTAATACGAGCATCGGCATTGCCGTCGGAAGCTTCACCACAGGCAACTGCGAGAGCGGTTGCAGCAGTCTCGGTGCGGCCATAGTTTCGGATGAATTTTTTCACCTGGCCATCGCGACCTTCTGCGTCACCACCGTAGCGAGCAAGAGAAGCGAAGATATCTACCAGTCTGCGGCGGCGCATAATTTGTACGCCAGTACTGGTGAGCACAGCAATCTCAGTAGGAGCCTGGTCGAATTGAACAGCGAGTTCGTTGGCGAAACCTAGAGGTGTAGAGGCTGCGGCGAAAGGAGGGCTGACCAGACCAATGCCTTGAGAAGGGTAAGGAAGTTCCAGGAACATGCCAATTTCAGGAAATAGAGTAGCATGGCTAGCGTCGCGGGGCATTTTGATGCGGCCAGAGTCGGGAGCGGTGATGAAGACGGAGTCTCTTGAGGGATCTTGGGGATTTGGCACGACCCAGCATGAGTAACCAGGGGCATATCTAACGCCGGATTTTGTGTTGGCAAGGAAGCGAGTGCTAGTATCCAAGGTTGAAGAGTTGGCTGAATACGGTCCAAGTGAGGCGGAGTTCGACTGGGGTTGTTGAGGTTGAGGAGCAGCGGTTTCGCCGTCCTTTGGAGGGAATTTGATGTGGTGGACCTGCATGCTGGTGGGAGCGGATGAGGAGGAGCTGCCGTAGAAGGCACCCGATGTAGCACTGAGGAAGATGCGACAGCCAGTGCTGGTAAGAGCTTGCAGACTGAGTCTGTTGGTCTCCTGAGCTGAGATGGGACTGATGGAGACGAGGGTAGTGTTGCGCGCGAGGAGGTCGGAGCTGGGGACCATGTGCGCAATTTGAGCCAGCAGGCTGGTAAAGGGACGTGACAAGGCCAGGTCGAGGACGTTGTTTGGCTTCATGTGGTAGACACGAATGGTCGAAGCCGAGGAAAGGGTGTAGAGCAAATCACGCGAATCATCAACCACCATCTGCTTGATGTGTTCCTGCTCGGAGCGAGCACCAAAAGGCAACAACTGGAAGGCAGATGTCATGGTCGAGTTTGTGTGGTTGATCTTGGAGCATCTGCTGGCGAACCAACGTTCCTCTTGCTGGTAGGTGAGTTCCCAGACATCGGTAGCCTGGTTTCCACCGAAGAAAATGCGACCAGTCTTGTCCGACGACTCGATGTAGCTGATCGAAGTACCCTTGACGGGCACCTTCATGTTGGTCGAGTAAAGCTGGACAGCCCATCCACCGTGAGCAGATCTTGCAGCTGCCAGACCGATGAGCAGAACCTCAGCATGAGTTGCGACAACCAGCAAGTGTGTGATGGACTCGATAAAGACGCCCTTGCGCGGCTTGACCAGCTTGACGGCTGTGATGGCGTTGGTCTGGTCCTCGAAGCCAATGAGCTCGGGGTTTGGATGTGTGTAGTCCCAGAGATATAGCGACGAGTCGATGACAATGAAGGCGTGATTAAGCTCAGCGAACAGACCCAAATGTGTCGAGACCTGGGCCTGGTTCGCTTGTTCGAAGATTTGTTCGGGGATGTCATAGCCACGGGTTCGCTGGAAGGGTTGCCAGGCGTTGTTGAAGGTCGTGTCGTAGTCGTTGGAGATGCCCTGGCCGACATAGTTGTCGAGGGCTGGGTACTGGGCCTCGCTCTGGAGGGCTTCGTTGACTGTGCGGGCTGCGCGCTCGATGGGGGCAAGCGCGTCTTGGGCTGAGGTAGCAGTGGCGGGTCTTTGAGCAGATGCATCGCGTGAAGAAACCTGGCCGGCGCGGTATCCAGCTAGAGTCGCGGCCGCATTGGAACGGAAAGATGGTTGTTGCGGCATTTGACCAGAACTGCCAGGTCTACCAGGCGCCGGAGTATTGAAGAAGGCACCTGGCAGAGGACGCTGCGGCGTCGGTTGAGGTGCTGCCAGAGCCATTGTCGATGCGGAAGAGCTGGTCTGCAGAGAACATAAACTTCGACAAGCACAAGCAGCGAGCGACCTTGAAGTGCCATCAACCACAAAGCTTTGGACGCGCCGAAACGCACAGACCTCCCCATGCTGTCACTCCTCGACACCAACTCCAAGTCTTCGACCATCTTCGACCATCTTCGACCAACTCAAAGTCGCTTGAAACAATGCCAATATGTATCGAGTGTCGGTACCCTGTAAGCAGTCTGTACACGACATACAGTAAGGCCGATGATCGTACCTTGGGAAAGGGCGTCCGCTTGACACAATGCCCAAGGTGCAAGCGTTTTGCAGACAAATATGTCGAACATGATTTTGTTGTCCTTTTCATCGATCTGGTCTTGATCAAACCTCAGGTAGGCACTTGTCCTCTGTTTTTCATTGCAATTGTTCATCTCTGTGTTTTCTTCTGAATCTTTAATCATCTCCAATCTTGATATGAACCCAAATTCTCGAACCATCTTTCCATTCGGTCGACCGATATATCCTCATTTCATTCCGTACTGACCGATACGTGCAGGTCTACAGGCATCTTCTCTTCAATCGTCTGGGTCGAGAAGATGGACGCTTCCATGTAAGTGTCCACCCACCATGTTCGTTGTCCAAATCTCACAGCTGCAGCCCTCCATAATACGTCTCGGTGTCTTGCTCCTTCTCTTCGACGTCTACCTGACCTGGGCTCGCATAGAAGAAGCCATGCCCTCTTCTTCAGCTACCGACTCCATCTCCATGCCAACTCCATCAGACCCATTCGCTCACCCTACGAGTAATGCCACAGGGTCAAGCGACTCGACTACCCCGGGTCTGTCTTACCTTCTTAGCGAACAGCCTATTATTCTGCAATACGTCTTCTTCCTCTTGCTGTGCGCATTGGAGACTATTGCGTTTCATCTGCCTATTCGTACGCTCTTGTCTTTGCGCTTGCCTCGACCGTTATCGTACCTGATTCCTCACTACCCTCATCCTGCTGTTATCAGCACGGCACTCTTGGTGTCGAGTTTCACAAAGCTGTTTCCGTTGTTGCTGTTGATATGGAAGTATGATTTGCCCAGTAGCGCTAGTGCTGTCTCGTGGGCTGTCATCATCAACAACGTTGCCGCACTGGAGATCTTGCTCGAGTGTGGAGTCATAAGAGCCGCTATATTGGCAGCAGTCGGTGCTGTATGTCGAGCGGGTGTTGGTTGGGTAAGTCTGCTCACAACTTGAGACATTAGATCTGAGCTAACGATACCGCAGGGCATCTTAAGGGCTGCTGGGGTAGGATCTGGCGTGGCAGCTGCCGGGGTTGTCGAAACAGGCGATGTACTCGAGTTGTGGAAACGACTCGCATTACACGTTGGCATAGGGCAATAGCACAAATACAGCATGCAAAACAACATACATATCCCAAAGGACACAAAGTATCAAAAACCAAGGGCTCTGCCGTGCGACAAAAGCCCATTACGAGTGATATGTCACAGTGTATCTTTCCCAGTTAAACTCAAAGCAAAACGCCAATGCCAATGTAGAATGTTATAACAAGTCCTTGCTGCCTTCTCTCTTTTGCATCCTCCTGCCTTCGGCGTGAATGCCCTAACCTCTGTGGACGTACTCGGGTCTCAGGTCGCCTCGCTGAGGCTGGATGAGGGGATGCCACTGGGCGAGGAATGTGATAGCTATGCCATTTGTCAGTTCGGGAGGCCCAGTGGAAAGAGTAGTTGGGTACATACCCCACATGAGGTAACAGCTCCAGGCCGAGAGGATGAGGGTCGAACGCCAGACACTGTTTGACACCTTATTAGCCCTTGCTCTCTCTCGCAGTATGCCTCTCCTTGACCGCGTGATCCACTGATCGCCACAACTCGAAGAAGACCAGAGATCCAGACTCACGTTTGTGTATCGCCCTTGGGAGCCGCGAACCAGGAAACGGCGCAAAAGGCCAAGATGAAGAGGAGGCCGACCAGAAGACTCCACCTGCGCGCACACTATCAGTATCCAGTTCAGGTATAATTGTCGTTGAGGATTCGGCCAGACACATACCCGTTAGCCATGTTGATGTGTTGAGTATTATGGACAGGGAGATTGTTCCTGTCGCGATTGTTCACCGTCGCTGCGGTGTATCCAAGGGTCGTCGTTGCGATGACGCCGAAGCTTGGCGTGTCATCTTGCCCATCGACCATCTTAGATTTTTGTTCCGCATCTCGCAAAACACCGCAACCCATTTTTTGGATGGATGTATATGTTGATCATGAAAATCTGCTGATAACATCCGAGGCTGTCTATTTGTACTGATTTCATTCCAAACACATAGGATTAAATTGGATCAAATTTGGCCCAGCGCTCGCGTTGGTCGTGGTGATAACAAGGCCTACATCTGCACTCTGTTCGGCGAGGAAGATGAGAAGTTGGTGGTGACTTACAAGACTTCCTTCAAGTCTGTCAATGGCTCTTCGCTCGTCATCGATGGCGAAAACATTGAGTCCAACAACATTCCCGTTGTCACTGGAGCTGACATTCTTCATGCACTGGACAGTGATGCAGAGTCAGTCGAGTCTGAGTCGTCCACGCATCTCTTCACTTCACTTTACTTTCTCACCCTCACCCTCACCCGTTCTCACCACTCTCTATTTAAACTGACCTCTCCTTCTCACCACCACCTTTCTTCCAACTCAACGTTGCTTACCACATTCACCCCATCCGAGACGTTGGCACGTACCGTGAGGCCAGCGCTCGCGTTGGTCGTGATGGAAGAAAGGCCTATGTTTGCACTCTACTTGCCTCTCGTGGGTCAAGGACAGCAACTATGCCTCTCGTGGGTCAAGGACAGCAACTATGCCTCTCGTGGGTCAAGGACAGCAACTATG
>SWBJ01000626.1:0-15533 GCA_024195555.1 Aureobasidium sp. EXF-12298
TCTGTCTGCTCCATTGTCCACTAGTCGATCGGCGAGCAGAGATATCGAGAACGAAGGGTACGGGTGATCCGTAAGAAGAGCAACAACAAGAAGTGACGGGATATGGAGTTGATATGCCATCGAACCCAGCAAGCGAGATGACTCGGAATCACTGTAAGCCAAGAAACCAGTATCGAGATACATACCAAGACGATGAACACAGCCTAGCCGCCCACTGAAACATTGTTGTCATCCGCTAACACCAAAAATAAAGTCGTGCAACCAGGCAACGACTCCGTTGTGAGCCTTGGGCTCAAGTGCATGCATTGCATTACGTATGGACGACATAGAGTTCCACTACTTGAATAGGAGTTTGTATGTCCTTCGCCCTACGAGAAGCGAGGGCACGACAAACGATGCCGATATGTGTTCCTCGCTCTGACTGTGATTGTATAGGCCTGAAATCAACTGAGATTCTGTACCCTCTTCTGATCACGTTTCTTCATCTCATCCGCACGTTTCCGTTAGTTCGTCATCTTTGTTGAGCGGTCAGGCGTTCATATCGTAGACACATGAGTGGAGACACTGAATTGAGGAGCAAGACTTTTCAAAGCTCGAGAGGATCTATGGTCTTCTGCGCCTGATCAGCCTGGCGCAACAGAGCTTGATATGCGGGATAATAATCTGTCTCAAACCATGATATAAGCTTGGTCCAGAGTTTTAGCAGGATGAAGATGCTGGCTGTGTTTTCTGTGCCAGCACTCGAGGCAGCTGTCGATTGGGCAAATGGCCGCATGACGTGAACGGCACCGTCAAGCTGTTTCCAAGCAACATAGAACCTCCAAGAATGGTTCGTAACAGTCCACGCCACGACCGGTGGTAGCGGGAGGTCGGGACTGCCCCCAATCTCGCGCAGGTAGTCCAAGTGGGCGAGCATGGCTGTCTGCCATACCATGAGCTGCAGCTGAGCTTCTTCCTCGCTCCCATCGAGGCGCTTGACCTCGAGACCGCAGACCAGAGGGAGCGTTGCCGTGTAGGCATCTGTCATAGGAGAGAGAAACAACTGTTCTGGATCGGCATCAATGTGAAGGCCCGTTTCTGTGTCGACGCCAATAGCAAAGTCGGTTCTTTTGTCCACATGTCGCAGCCCGCCGCCATCGTGCTTACGTATTTGCGGCAGGAAGGCGGAGTCCACAGCCTGCGATTGGACATTGTTGATCTCTAGGGCGAAGTTCGGATTGGCACCGCCAGCGACTCCAAGGGCAAGTTGTAACACGAGTTGTACGACATCACACCAAGCGTGCTCATCCATGTGCCTGCGAAAGCATTTGTTGGCTCGACGCTCGATGTTTTGCACTTGTGCCCACACGGCTTTGGTGCCGAGCTGCGTGTCGGACGTAAAGGCAGAGTCAGATGTCTGCCGTGCAACTCTTGGATCGTGGGCTTGGAAGAGACTGCGGACCGATGTTGGGATAGCGCACCCAGAGTCCTGTACCAGCACGTCGACTAGACGGTCCACGACCGCCGGCGGCTGTCCTGTGGTTGAGCTCGACGCGGATGCAAGATCCAGCCGCACGGGAGGAAACCCTGTCTCCATAGCGCGGATGGAGATGCGCACAGGGCTTTGCGACCGCGACCGTGACCGGCTTAACAGCGTCGAAGGCGGCGTCGGTTGCAGTTTTGGCCGGTTGGCAAAAGGGGACTGCGATTGTAAGTGACTGCCGCTCCTCCCTCTTCCGCCTTCTCGGATGCGATCTGTCATGGTAGTCAGCGTCGCGGCTTCTCCTTGCCAGAGACGGCGACGTTGTTGTCTTTCTTCCTGCTCTTGCCCCTCCGCGCCGCGAACGTCTCCTTGACGCTTTCGCTTCCGTCCTCGTGGTGGATCTGGGCCCAGATCTGCAATGTCTGAACAGGATCTGTGGGACAATGTTGGAGACGAGTCTTCCGCTGACATTGGTTGATGCGTGTATTGGTTGTTTCTATAAGCAGGCCGTCGCGTCGTGCTCGATGATTGTTTTGTTTTGGTTGGCTGGGGTAGAAAACAACAGAGCCAAGATCCGAGCAAAACCGCCCCCACGCTCCCCCACAATCCCCACATACTGCAAAGATGGATATCTAAACAAAGCTCGTCCACAAAACACATGGAAAACTCAAGCGATCGCCGAAGAAGGAATGCTTGATAACATAATCTGCCTTGAAGAATTTGACTAGCAACTTCGCTAGATCCAACTGACAAGAGTACAGGAACCCGTGCGAGGCGCCGGACTTGAACGTCTTTCCACTCCTGGCTCGTACTCGTAACGTAGTCCAAGCCAACGGCACCTGGATATCAATCGTCAACTGTATCCCTCATATAGTGTGGGCCACTAGTTCATGCATATGGAATGGCATCTTGATGCCGGATTGCCTCACCACCCCTGGAGCAGATACAACTACTCTCGATACAGCGGGGTTGCACTTTGTCCTTAGCTAGTTTACTCCGGCACTTCGCAATATCGTCGTACAAGATCGTACTACAAACACACCTCGAGCGAGCATATTTGGTGCTCATGAGCATGAAGTGGCTTTGACATACGGTCTACAAGCGCCGGGCGCCGAGAATAAATGATCACGTTAAGCTCTATGAACTCGTTACATATGGTAGCTCCTAGCTTACCAGTGCTAGCTACTACAGCACTGTGGATATGACAAGCTTTAGGAGTCTGCCCTCCGAGGTCTACGTCGTTTTTAGTCTCCACATCCTCGCCCTTATCTTAGCAGCATTTCTCATCGTTTTCCTGCTAACCTCCGCCGACCTCGCTTGGCATAACCTTAGACGACTTCCATCTCGCTAGGGCACCTTTCTTAGTATTGCTAACGTGGTCGGAGGCGGATAGTGGGATGCAGAACTCTACGGATCTTACGCAATGAATTAGAAAGACGCGAAAGAAGCCCTTAAGGGTACTAAGGTAATGTTTAGTATAGACTAGGCACGTACTAGCCGCATTAAACCATACTCTATTATATATATAAGTTTTAGATTATATAAATAGAGGATAGATAACTTATTAAGTAAAATAGTATCTTAAATTAATGTTTTAATTATAACTATAAGAACTACAATATCTAGATAACTATAGGGATATATAAGTTTAGCTAAGCTAGGTCTTCTAAGAATATATATAAAGTATATACGCTAAAGTTCTTAGCATAATTTCTACTATCTTTATTACGTAATTACTATAATAATATAAAAACCTCGAATTTACTATTCAAAAGTTCAATAGAACGGGTGGCAAAATGCCACGAAATATGCAACGGAGAATAAGCCTCGGTCCGCGGATCTATGGCCGATCTAAGTCTAGTGGTTAGCGCGACAAAAAGGCTTATCTATGGTTGCGGCCTTCACATATCCCGCATGAGCTAAGAATTGTCTCTATAGGGATTAGCGGTCATCCGTCCACGATCCTCCGAAAGAACATTGAACCTTTTGTCATTGAGCAGTGGGACCCTTTAGTATGTTGGTCTTCGCTTATAAGAAATCCGTGCAGTCATGATATGGACTTGAAATACGACGATTACGGGGATGCAACGATCATCAAATGCCAGTCGATGAATGCAACCTGTTTTTCTTCCTTTAACTGGACGAATCGCGTCCGAAACCTGAATGTTCCTATGACCGCTTCTACCGAGGCGGTGTCATACTAGAAGGACGTCGACTGTGCTCAGTTCTTGTACACACAGTATGTTTATACAGCCGATGATTACATAGGCGACGCACCCAGAAATACCCCGCGACCACTCTCGGATCTGAACAACCCTATTGTGCGAAATCTGGCTAACTAATCAGTTATGCAGGCTTTAGGAAACTTTCTGAGAGGCTTTATAAGTTTTCCATACTATGTAGATGGATGAGTCGTGGTGACAAGTGTGATGAACACTGTCCTCGGTGCAACACGAGTTTTCTCCTTACTGCAAAACAATACTGTCGACAGTGTAACAAATCTGACTTCACGTAGCCCACGAGTATGGCCGATATGGGTTCCAACCACGGTATGGGATGCCTGTTGTCTTGGAAAACAGCCATCATCTAGAACCACTTCTCTTACTAACGTCTTACATCTACATCACGGGACTCTGTCGTTCTCTATCCATAATGGCCATCTTGTACAAGCTATTTGTTCAAAATCCTTCCGGTACATAATGATCTCAGTTATTTGGCCTCCAAGACACGGACCACTTTCGTCTAGACATTAGCGTTTGCTCCAGAGATTGGATATATCAAATACTGCTTTCTCGCTCCGCACACCCTACTCAGTCTACGGAGAATCATCGACTCTCTGGTAACGATGCTCGGGCTAGCAGCACTTCTGGATTTGCTACAAAAGCTTTCCACTGCTCCTAAACTATCTTGTAAACTTCAGGAAGGAGTGACAGGTCAAGTACCTACGATGATACAAAACGGTAGGTGAGATAAATGGCCTAGCTTGTCCCGCAACCAATCCAGTCTATAGCGCGAAGCTTTGTGAGAGTGGTAGAAATATGCCTATCTGAACACTTGGTAGTGTTAAAGAATAGGATCTTTGTCATTCTTTATAGGTCTGTGAGGCCCTTTTTCGTGTGTGGCCACCTTGACTGAGGATAAACGGCTCGAGAAATCGGCCCAGGAGCCGGTATCCAAGTTTGTTTGCTTGTTTCGTGGTTGCAAGGGGTTGGTCTGATATATTGTACGTCTCTCAGTGTGTAATGACCAAGACGGTACCGAATTGTCTCTTTTCATGTCTAGGGTGAAAAGAAGAAACACGGATCACGAGGGGAGCTAGCTTATGGCAGCAGGTATGGCGACATGTCATATGCGATGGCCTACGAGACCATCACCCTCCCTTGCTTAGTCTGGCGCTAGCGATCAATCAAAAAGTGAGTCAAATAGGGACAATTCATATCCTTTACGGGTGTATGGCTTGAGGATTGCAACCAAACGCGTGCTTGTCGTACAAATGAGGGACTTTCCTCCTTCTCTCCTTCATCCCTCAGCAAATTCGTCTGTATTGTAGGCAATTTGTCTGATCTCGTTTACTAGTCTAATGAGTTTCTGAGATAGAACACGAATAAGGGATATGCCAGGAAGCCCACAGCAAGATGGTCTACGTGGGTTTGAACGTAAGGAGAACGGATCAAATCACTTATGCGTCCTATATCCGTTGGCTGAAAAGTCGTCGTTGAAAAGAGCCCTGCCCGAAGATGTTATTCTCGGAAAGTCCGATGCCCAGCTACCATCTCAAGCTCTAGATCGCAATTGTCCATCTGTCCAGCCGCTATGTCTTCTGTATTCCTCAGGCCCCCCTCTTGACTGTCTTTCCGTCAATGTCTAGTTGTCTGGAGTGACGGATTAACGCCCCCACAGATTGATACTATGCTGCTTTCTCAGGTGAGAAATTCTCTGAGCGACCTTTGAGCAAACAGCATTAACGAGGTCGCCACCTTCGTTCATGAGGCCACCCATCTCCTCTGATTGCATCAGCTCCTCAAAATTCATCGTGATACTGTAAACGACGACATGGCGTAGCTCGTCCTGGTACTCCAAACGGCTTGGAGTATTCTCAAACACATATCGTGCTACCTGCACCACATCAACTGCTCGATGATAGAAGTGTCCGAAGTCACTGAGTGAACTCTCAAGCCTGGTAGCTGCGAGGTGCATGAGCTCTTTGATGCCGTACTGATCCGCAAAGACGTAGAGTCGAGCATGGATCAGAAATCTTTCTGCATACTCAGCGCTGAGCCCCTGGTCAGACTCATCATCGTGGTATATTTGGAATCGGCCGACGATGGTCGGGCTAGAGTCTCGTCGAGAATCCTCTTGCATCATTTCGTCTTCTTCAGCAATCCTTCGCGCCTTCTTTTGGAGCTTCTTCGTCCTTTTTCTACTGGCCTTAAAGGCAAAGTTGTCATCATCTGAGCAGTGAGACTCAGGTCCAGGTCCAGGTCCGTCTTCTATTGGAACTAGCGTGTTGTGTCAGCACTCCTTCTACACAAGTTCGAGTACTATAAATCACCTTCGCTAGAACAAATGTCTTCAGCGTGCGTCCCGGGTACGTTTTTCTCTTCGATTGGACGGGATGACGAGTAGACTTTAGTATATATCCATTCGACAAATCTTGAGAAAGTCTCCTCGTCCACATCACACAGACGTGCACACCCTTCCTCAGACTCTGCCATGCCATTCGTGATGAGCTTTGCGAGTGGTTCCGAGATCTGGAAGATCAAAGCTTTGTGCACTGTGTATTCCATTGAGGCACCAATCAAGAATTTGAAGGTTCCGCCACAAAAAATTCTGCCGTACTGTCAGCAATGAAGTCAAGGAAGGTGAGACTAGAGTTAGATACTCTGCATTACTGAGATTCATCTTGTAATTTCGAGTCAAATGGTTCTAACGTGTGTTCTGAGAGCTATGCATGGAAAAACAGCTTGATTGCTTCAGCATGCAAGGCCCATGTAATCTTTTCACCTTTTATAGACTCTCGTTGTGAGAGCCAGCATCAGAGCGCCACGCTCTTCGCGCGCGGGGTAATTATGCTTGTCCCAACCACGCCGCGCGATTAGGCGCCCGTAAGCGATACATCCATCTACCACCTATCGTATCATTATTCCATGCATCGCATTCTCAAGAGTCAAAGCTGCTATTTTCTGTCATTCAGAGTTCGGTTGGACGGATCCGCACGGTTGTAGGAGATCTGATGAAGGTCAAGTAAGCAGTGTTAGGTCTTGATGATACTGGTTGTCTCTACGAAAGAGTTCAAGCACAGACATGTTGTCAACGGCACACATGCACGCCAGCTGGCGTCATTGGCTGCGGAGCTTGAGTCTTGAAACACGACAGAGCTTGGAGATGATCCTACAATATGCATATGCAGAATCCTGTATGGTCAGGGCAGCTCATCGGTTTCAAAAGTGGCCATAGCGCATGATATGGTTCCCATTTTCGAAAGTGCTATGGTAGCAAGCATATCCACTGGATCGTATGGATGCAGAGTATCAGGTGTTACTTCTGACCCCTGTCGTCTTGGTCGCATGGTCCATATTATCCTGCGACTAGCTGATTGATGAACACTTGGAAGAACAAGGAACGGCTCAAGTACAAAGTTCTTGACCAAGTCATGATACGCGATGTTGGCAAAACGAATAGTAAGCAACTCAACTAGAATGACCATCAACATGAGATGACCTTTGCGCGGGTTGTGTTCGCGAATGTGTCGTTTCGGGTTTACGTGAAGACAAATCGTCAAGGTCACGAGGAGTTCACGTGTATCCTCCCGAAACCCGACCCAAAACACGAGAACGTTCGTTTCACCGTTGTGACTAGAATGGCAAGCCAGGACATTGGAGTCTTTGTGTGCCCTCGTATTCAGATTGAGCAACAGCAGGTTAAGACGAAACAACCCATTAGACGAGGTTTTCTGCATACGTCTTTTCAGAGCATCTCTGCATATCAGGTAGGGCAGCTATGGCAATAAGCAAATATTTTCTCTCAAGTGGCGACACAGATGAGTCCTTGCGGGAGATATCGTTTGTCTCAAGACGAATCGTTTGTCTGATTTGATTTTCTTGAGCTATCTACCCCGCACGAATCGTTTGTTTGATTTGATTTGATTTGATTTGATTTGATTTGATTTGATTTGATTTGATTTGATTTTCTCAAGCTATTTACCCCGCAAGGGGTATGAGCTGTCCATAATTAACAAGCTTTCCAGCCAATCACAACCATCGGTCTTAGTTATACAAGGAGGGTGAAGGTCTCTCAGGCCTTGAACTGATCGCAAACGCCTAGTACTCCGACGTGCTCTTGCAAGGAATGACTCCACACTTCCTTCCCTTAATTGTTTGAGGTGGTGAGCTTCCTCCATAAGGGCAATTCCCTATGTCGTGTTCTTCCTTATCAGCCGAACACTGTCTAGAGGCAGTTGGGTCAAGGTGGTGGTTGTGTTGTTGTAGTTGGATAGGGGAGCACTTCTGTGTCAATCTGTTAGGTTTGTCATGTCTTTCGTTGCTTTATGTCTGCCTTTGCAATCTTCCTGTTTTGATGGCGTATTCGATAGTGGCTTTGACTGCGTTCAAGTCTGGCTGTCATTTGTTCTTCTCACCGTCAAATGTCTTCCCATCGCTTTCGGCTGTTGAGTATCCAAAACTACAGAAACCAGTGCGAGACGCCGGACTTGTCTTCCCAGTCAGGGTCATACCTACGACCAGGCGGCCCATTTTCCGATCAGCGCATGAACAGCCATACTCTGCTTAGGATCGGCTTAGGTAGGTTTCAACCGCTCTAGCAAGTCAGACTTGGAGGATGTTACTTGCTGAGATACCAGGTTGGCTGGTCGGGCGATCTTACGACAGATCTCATACGTGCAAACGGGTCGTCTGTCTACGATTATGTAAATTCTTCGTAATGACTTAGTTGTGAGCATAGTATCGTTCATATGCCCGGTATGAGGCTGGAGATCAGTCTTGTATATGATGTACAATCGCACGATACACAGCAAGACGATGGGTTCCAAGAGCGCACCTTCTAGCGGACAAGAAGACAACACAAACAGCTTAGTGAACTGGTCTCTATGCCATCCGTGGACGCAGCCGGGGAGCGTTCTCTACATCCATGGCACTGGTCATAGTCGTAGCTGCATTTCGTACGTCGCCACACGCGCTACACGAATTAGTTGGCACAGCACTATTTCCGTGAAGGCTGCTGTAGTCTGCAGAACTGGAGACACTCAAGTACGAGATACAGAGAACACGAGTGCTGTCAAAGAATGTTAGTACAAGGAGAGTCGTAGACGTGTAGCAGAGTGCTGCACCAGGATTGACGATCATGGCCAGAAGATTCAGAAAGCCTCTGAGGCGTCTTGCAGGATGCTACAGGTCTGCACATCTCGCTACCTTCGTCAAGGTGACAATGCTGACAAGGGTTGCAGATACAACGTTTTGCAAACTTCTTCCAAGCGGTCCATCGCGAGCTACGCAAAGAATCAATCACCGCCTGGAACAATCGCAGAACAGAAGATTCGAGTTATCTTTCCACAGCCGTACGGTTTTGTCATCATATACGTATCTAAAGACATCTAACACAAAGCCATCAAGCATACGCCTTATCGGAGACATGACTGATCGGCTTTTGTCGAAACAGATCTCGCTGTTTGAGGCCCCCTTGTAAGCTCGATCTCTTAGCTTAGAAGTGGTTCAGGCGGCACGAAGACCAAGCAAGAGGTTAATCAGATACTGTTACTCAAGATCTCAGACATCCGCAACCGCTGATTACGGCATTGGTTTCACTAGAAGGCTTGACTCGATGTCCTAAAAAGTACAATATTACAAGCGAGAAATGAAAGGACTGAGAGAAGGTGGAACCCAAGCCGAGATGGGATGATTTACTTATGCTCTCGTGCGATGGTGGGATCGTGAACCAGGAGTTTGTATCGATTACATCTTTCGGCCTTTACAGTTACATGTTTATCTGAAAATTCTCCAATCCCGAAGCCAACTCAAGATGAAAGCTCGACAGTTTCAAGCCCAAACTTCTCTTTCGAATTGGATATCTTGTCTAGACTAACGTCCTGATCTGACTTATTCCAACCAAATCGGCTGTCTGCGATGCCCGTTCGATTCCCATTGAATGCCTAACTAGATACTAACCGGCGCCATCTAGCATCGTCTCTTAGACCACCGTGTGTAGACTAAAACGACAACAAAGTGTGACTAAAGCGTACTCCAAGAACTATAAGGACAGCATATTTACAAATGGATCAAGCAAGATCAAAAGCTCCACAAAGGTTTCACGCTAGCATGCAGTCGCTAGTGGGATCAACGGGGCGAAGGGAAACTCTTCGTAATCGTTCCCGTAGGCGTCCGCCTCGGCGACAAGCGTCGCTAACATATGATCAATGGCATAGCTTTTCAGGTTAATGATCTCCAGAGCATATTTGTCCGACTGCATAGTGGTTAATGATGACTGCGCAAATTTGTACGCAAGATCACGCAATGAAGTCAAAGAGTCGTCAGCAAATCGAGCAAATGCGCAGCTCGTCCTATACGACAGCTTCAATCCCTTTGGCTCTTCTCCGAACGAGAAGGTATTCTTCAGGGAACGACGCTTTGCTTGAGATCCAGATTCACCACCGTCGGGGTCTGCTATCGATCGTACAGTCCCGTGAGTACCATTTGAGGTGTGTTCATACGTTGTTGATCTCAATTTGTAGATTGAAGTAGTCGAGCCCGGCATTGTATCAGACCCCTGCAAAATACTCCTCAGTGTCAGATCCGGAGCTCTTGCAGCACTAGGACTTCGCTTCGCGGCCAAAGTCCCGTTTTTGATGTCAGTGGCGTTGCTTGTTGCGCCGTCTCCAGATGCTGCAATATACAGAAGTGTATATATCGCATCAGACATGCAGTTTGCTCCTTGAACACTGGAATCACCATTCGTCTCAAGGCACGAATTCGACAAGCTCGACAACACCTCACTTCCCGTGGCAAGCGGCCCAGCCAGAAGAACCACAGGATTGGTAGCCCAGCGCTCCTTGAACCACTCAGGGGTACCAGCTGAGCTTGTGCATACGCAAAGCGTTGCTAAAGAAAGACTTGTAAAGAAGTGGATCAACATCGAATGCGACTGTGTTGGATGTGCAGGCTGCAGTCTTGGAGAGGTTCGAGAGGGCTAGATGGATAGAACAGCTCGAGCCTTATATGTTATGGGCATGGACGTCTTTTTCTCGACATCCTTGTGAATCAGTAGGCATTCTTGCTGCAACTCGTTTTCGCATCCCGTCGTAAAGCTGAGGTAGTGTCATGGGCTAAAAATAGACAGTTTGACGTAAAGGTCTCTAAGACAGACCCGCGAAGTTTTGGGAACAGTAAAGGCTCAGTCTGCAAGATTGATCGAAACTGCAGGTATGAGTCTGAGCTATACAACGAGACGTAGACAAGAAGGCAGGGAGACGAAAGCAAGCTTGCAGTGGTGACTCGCGACGCCCCCTCCTCAAAGAGTTGTGACACCGTCGGCTAGGCTTTTGGACATCCGTACCTGTTATGACCGCTCGGTCCGCTCACTACCAAGTGTACTCATTTTCCACTCATGGCTGTTTCCTGACGCGGAGTAAGGTGCGTATAACTCCCAGAACAGCGGACTTTCATCAACAGGTAATCGTGCGTCTTACGTAGTTTCGAGTCGTACTCCAAGCTCAAGATACGTAAGCCAGCGATGAAGTGCTGTTGCTCACATAGCTTCACTCGTCCGGCCACCTCAAGCTACGTGAGCCAGCGATAGAAATCTGTAGAAGAGCCTTGTTGCTCACGTAGCTTCGAGTCGGCCATTGAGCTCAAACTACGTAAGCCAGTGATTCCGCCAGCGACGCTGCCAATGATGCGAGCTTCCTCCATACACAGTTTCGAAGCGTCCTGCAGAGTCCAATCCGAGGGCTGCTCGACTCAATTGCCTGACTTCCAATTGCTATTATTAATGTTGTTGTTATTGTTGTTGTTGCGCGCCGGAATAAGTCGCAGCAACTTACACTTCGCGAAAGCAGCGCTCGGACCATCACACGCTAGCTTGTGCACACCACGGTGCGAAAGTCCGACAGCTCACAGCGAAATAAACCTTACGGGAAAGCTCGAAAGCCAGGTTGACTAGACCGAGAGCAGCGATGCAGCGCTCGTGTCTTGTGTTTCCACCGCCTCTTCGAGTTGATCAGCCTCTATACTATGACGACGTCATCGCAATGGATCAACGTGAACGGATCATATGACTGGCCACTGACAAAGTCGATATCGGCAGTTTAGCTTCGACGCGAGCGACCGTGCGTGCGCACAACATCCCGAACTAACCATTCATCACCTTGTCTCTGACGAAGAAACTCGACGTGTCGCACATACATACAAACAACGACTGTCACCACAACAATAAAAACTTGGACAAGGGACACGATGGATCCTGCCCACGTACGCTCGCGCTCGCAAGTTGGTGACTCATGTTCTTGATTCAAACATCGCTACTGAGCCCCTCGGAAAGAGATGGATCAATACGAGGCAATTTACATATTGCCGCTAGAATCGGAGAGCCTGTTGAAGCTGCTTGTGTCAGGGAGACTCATTCAAAGGGGCAGCGTGGGGTTCTCACTTCGCGATTACTACATGATCTCAGGCAGCAGGAGGTAACAACGCGTTATGTAACAGCAACATAAGGTAGCACGGCTGCAAAGCAGGAAGGTGAGATGTCACGAAAGCGCATCAATATGCAGGGAGGGTAAGTAAATGGTAACGCCACATACTACACATGAGAATACTAGAGTGAGGATAAGATAGGACCTTCAGACTAGTCAAAGTTTGGGGAAGTGGAATGCAGGAACGAAACAGCACAAGGAAGAGCTTGGGATTGTTGACGCAAACACTGTAAGTTATCTCCATTGTCGTTGCCGTTCTTCTTCACCCCTTTTTCTACCAATAGAAGCTACGTAAAACGTAGTTGAGTCCGCGGCCGCACGTACGACGTTCACAGGAGGACCGTGGTCCTTGGGCAGTTACTTGCCTCTGAAGGCGTTGCGGGATGGGAACTCTTTCCATGTACCATCATCATGGGCGTGCACAGAGGTGACACGCGTTCCACTGGAGGTATGGTAGCTGACTGTAATGACATCCTTCTCGTCGCTCTTGTCCTTGCTCGACTTGTGAGGAGTAGAGCCCCTGCTCTAGTCGTTAGCCGTGTAATTTGCTTATTGATTCCGCAAGCTTCGACTGTAGCTAGAGACTTACTGAATTTTGCCCTCTGTGACTTTCGGGTACTATGTTGTCGCAGAAGTATGAGTAACAGACACTGATAACCTGTGATGTGTTTGATGTGTCACATACAGTGGCCTCAATTACTTTCTCGACCGTCTGCACAGTCTTAGAGAAGGATTGAGGGATACTGCTCAATCCAGGCCCTCCATACTTGATTAGAAGCGAGCTAGTCTGCTGCATTTCGAATTTGATGAGTGTCAGGGATAACGAGCAAAAGAGCAAGAAGGATACGCGATTGATGCTGATAGTAGGAAGCAAGAGCACAGAGCTTACATGCTCAATATATACGTTCCACAGGACACCATAGATAGATTCCGCTTCCTCAAAGATGCGTAGCGGAACAGAGCCACTCATAGATGGGGCTGCAGTGTTTCGACTCACGCGCGCGTATACAAGGCTGCAGTGCTCGGAGCTGCGCGCGCATAAGCGAGGCTGTGATGTTTCCAGATGCCCAGGATCATTGTACAGACTTGAATTACAAGCCTAGCGTTTGCGTCTGAGACATGATCGGTCTACATTGTGAGACTGCCAATCACTGATAATAATTTGTAGGGGCAAATTCCATCGGAGAGTAACCTTCGCAGCCTCGGTTGCTCGGTTGTAGGTATAATGTATCCTGTCGCATCGAGGCTGATCACGTGCCAAGCTCTGCCAAGCTCTGCCAAGAATGTCCAGATGTCATAACGCAGACCCCGGTTCCTGCTTGTCTGACCATCTTTCTAGCCGTGTAGACCTCTGTCCTCTGTCATCTCAAGGCAGATATGCGATTAGCATCGTCTGGCGTCATCAACAAAGTCCGTCTTCGGCCTATTCCCAACATTGTAAATCGGAGACATCCCACCCACAAGTTTCAAATCACTTCGCCTCGCTCACCAAGCTATACCATGCCCATAAGCACAGCACCTCATGATCAGCCCAACCTTTCGAATACCAAAGATTTTACCATCCTTCCTAAACATGAGAAGATAGAAGAAGAGAGTGTCCCAGGCTATAAGGCTGAGAGCTTCTATCCCGTGATACTTGGGGATGTCTTCAATTCGAGGTATCAGGTTCTCGCGAAGCTCGGTTTCGGCACTGCTTCAACCGTCTGGCTTTGTAGAGATCTTGCGTATGTATTCATGATGATGTTGTTGCGGTAAAGGATCCCAACTAACCAATGAACTACCATTAGGACAACCAAATTTGTGACTCTCAAGATCTGTATCACTGGACAAGCGGCTACAAGTGAAGTGGCTATTTCCCACCACATCAGATCAATCGAGGCAGACCACCCGGGTCTAGAAAGGATCAGGGTAGCGCTAGACGATTTTGAAGTTGAAGGACCTTCGGGATCCCACCAGTGTCTGATTTACACCCCGTTAGGCATGAATTATACGGAGTTTCGAAATCGAATTTCAGGTCAAGCTTTTTCGGCGGAATTGCTACAACAAAGCTTGCTTATGGTTCTGCTTGGCCTTGACTTGCTGCATCAGGCAGGGGTTGTGCACACAGGTCAGTCTACACGGTTTAGCTCAAGTGCTGTAGCTAAGGTCACTCCAGACATATCGCCTAACAACATCCTCCTTGGTGTCGAGGACATGTCACTCTTCTCCAAGATTGAGCAATTAGAAAGAGACCATCCATCTCCTCGGAAACTTCTTAGCGACCGAAGCATTTACCTCTCGCATGGAATGCCGATTACGCATGGTGCGCCCATGATATCTGACTTTGGCGCGGCTCGATTAGGTGTTCCGGGTCAGAAGCACTCTGGTGACGTCATGCCTGGAGTCTACCGAGCACCTGAGATTATTCTGGGTATGGAGTGGGACTCTAGGATTGACATATGGTCGGTTGCTGTCATGGTATGCTAGATCATCCTCTTTGAAGTCGTGTTATTTGACTGATGAGCACTAGATCTGGGATCTGTTCGAGGGAGGCCGGCTTTTCCGCGCTGTGAAAGATGGCCATCTTGACGACGAGCAACATCTTGCCGAAATGGTATCTCTGCTAGGCCCTCCGCCAAAGAGATTCTTGAAAATGAGCGACAAGTGCAGTCAATACTGGGACCAAGAGGGCAATTGGATCGGCACGGTACCGATACCAAATCAGACTTTAGAAACATGCGAAGATCGCCTTCTAGGTAAAGACAAAGAGCTTTTTCTTCAACTCGTTCGCAAGGTATTGCGATGGGTTCCAGAAGAGAGACCATCAGCGGAAGGTCTGTTCGACGATGAATTCTTGAACCAGTTCAGAATTGCAGAAAGAGCAAGTGCCTAGCAGCATAAGAGTATCCTACAATTCAGTGCTGATAATAAGTGAGGCCTCAAAAGGCAATAGTGGTTACATAGTGTCAAAGAGGGCCGGCAGAGGGTCCTCCCTACCGTCCTCATCGTCGCCGCTACCGTTCCGATCCTCAATCAAGCAACCCTTGTTCCAGCTCTTACGAAATTCATTACGTTCAACAAATAATTCCGCATCTTCATCCTGCTGCTTCTGGCTGCTCAACGGACAGACCCTCTGAGCGATTTTTCAAGCAGACAGTGTCGACTATGTTTCCACTTTCGTTCGTGGAACCTCTCATCTCCGTCATTTACATCAGCTCCTCAAAGTTCACCGTGATACTGTAGACGATATGGCGTAGCTGGCCTCGCTACTTCAGACTGCTCGGAGTATTCTCGAACACATTCTTGCTAATTGTATCATATCCATGGCTCGCTGACGAAAGTGTCTGAGATCGTATAAAGAGCCCTGACGCTTAGTAGCTGCGATGTTCGTAG
>SWBJ01000627.1:0-15395 GCA_024195555.1 Aureobasidium sp. EXF-12298
ACGCCAATATTGAGCCCAACGATCTGCCAAGATCATCTCACTCGTGTTGCAGTTTCTGAGCTTTGCTTTGAAGATCTTGCGTCAAAATGTTGAGAGACATGCCTATGTACAAATCCTCTCTGGGTATCACTGCAATCGCTGTGTTCTCTGCTTCTGTTTACAATTCCTTCTTCTCTCCTTCGCCGCTCTTGAATGCTTGTGGCTCCTGCTCTTGCTTTCCTGTCTGCACGTCGGGTCGCTTGGTAGCCAGCACGTACATGGCGACAATGGCTTCGCTGGACATGGAGATGACGCTTGCACATGCAATGCCCCAAAGCTGGATGCTGATGCTGCCTTTGGGAGCTCTGGGAAATGCGAGGAGCCATTCGACGTAGCCAGGAACCCAGCCTTGTGGTAGCCAGAACAGTGCTTGACGTGAGAACCAGAACTGCAAGAGGTAGCGCATGCCGTTCGTACCCAGCCAGCGAAGGGCGTTGGCCGTCTTGTCGAACTTGGCCTTGGTGTCTTGAACCGAGCTTGCTGTTGTTTGAGTCAGAGTGTGTCGTCGAGCGCAAACACGTAGTATAGACTTGACGTACAGCTCTTTTCGTAGTCGGCGACAGCTTTGTCGTGCGTTCTGCGCAGCTTGGCCCATCTGGCAAACTCGTCTTGTGCGCTGACAGCATTCATCTCGCGCTTCAAACGGACCACCTCCTTCTTAAGTCGTGCCGAATCTTGTGCATCTTTTGCCGTCGGTGTAGGAAGCTTGTTGTAGAGGACCCAGAGCTACACTCGTTCAGCACTTGATCATTTGGAAGAGAGAAGGGTGCATCATGTCCATACCAGCTCGTTAATGGTCGCGGCTCCGAGCGTGTTGATGAGGTGAATCACTACGTTCAGCAGGAACACAGCGAGCAAGAGAGACACCATGATGGGCTGTCGATAGTGCTGTGACAGTGGTTTCTAGGTGATTGTTCGCGGCGCGAGCACAGCATGCACGCATGACGTGGAGCTTTCAGACTCGGGTCAAACTTCTTGCCAAGCCTGACTGGCATCCATGTCTAGTAGCATCTAATCTGATTCCACCTCATCATCTCCTTGAACAACACGAATGCACGAGTAACATGGATGTAACTTATAAACCTCTCCAAGTTCTATGCTGTCTAGACGGCTAGGAATGATACGTCCTCTTCTTTCCGCCTCTCACGTATCACCTCAATCCACGTCCATGCCAGAGCTCGACTAAGGACGAAACTCGAGGTTGCCGCCCTGCTGAGAGCATACTTCCAGTCGTTCAGGCGCATCAACAGCGCTATCAGCTCCATCAATCTGGAATCGCACGTGGCCTCTGCTTCTTGTTCGATCCGAAGCCACCTGCACGACCTCCACATCCCGCACACTCCGGACATCGATCAGACACTCAGCATCTGTCTCCGTGCTTTGGGGATGTCCGTTTTGAACGCTGCGCCGGCGGCGAATGCGTTCGCTGTGCATCTTCAACAGCATAGCCAAACCAGCAAGAGCAGTAAATCCAGCGCCACCAACCAGAAGTGCCATTATGTGCTTCATTGGCGCCTTCACTTTCCTGTCGCAGTATTCTCGACAGTCGAGCTCATCGAGACATACCCGCGGTTGTGAAGAGGCAGAGACAGATGATGATGACTTGGGTCTTTTGCTCTTGAACCTTGAAGTATCATAGGTCGATACTGTGGTTGTGCTCCTTTCAACCGTACTGATTGGCGCGAGATATCCCCAGTGTGGTGAGGTGATAGTGGTGCTTTCTGTTACGGTACCGAAGAGCGAGACGCCATCAGAATCCGTCACTGTGACCATTTTGACCCTTGAAGACTCCCAAGGCTTGATGAAACCCCACATGCACATATCATTCTTGCACAGTGATTTTTCCTCTCTGTCTCTTCCACAGTGCGAACCAGTCGGCAAAGGACCCCATGAATTTGTTGACGCTGAGACAGTCGTTGTTGAAACGTAATAATCACCTCGTCCGGTGGTTCGAGCTGCTGAGTCCTGCCGCGCTTTCAGGCCAGGTGTGGGGCAATACAGAAAATCTCCCAGAGCTCTCGGTTGTCGTTGGACAACCTCGACCGACCGTGGACAATCTGAGCCATGTGAAAGGCAGACATCAGGTGGGCCTTGAGTGGCAGCTGCGAGCAGGCAACTCTTTACGACTTGAGCTGGGGGATAGAAGACAGATGTGGTCTCAAGGAGGTTAAAGGCGCCGTCGATAGTAGCAGAGATCTGGGTGACATGGTCGTCATAAATAGGAAAACACACGCACTCGTCTCGTCGTTTAGGATGGAAATAGTAAAGGTCGCAGGTAACAGCTTCGCTTAAGCCGCGTGAATGTCCTGGGGAGTTGAGATGGAGAGCGGACGAGCGGGCAATACAGTCCTTCCGTGTGCCAATGTTAGGGTCAAGTCGGAAGAACCACTCTTTGAAGTTGCGGCGAGACTCGATGCGTGTGGGATACTGGACGTCTGGAGGCCAATTGACAACTCCTTTGTGTCAGCAATGAGACCACATACTGGCTACATCGGACTGACTGGCACATTGAGACGTGGATGAGGAGTCGTTGTCTTTGCACCATGTGGCTATGTGACTCTCTGACCAGACGGTATAGTTGGGGTCCGCAGAGCTGAAGAAGTGGCAGGCTGTCTGCGAATCGACAACTGAACAGAACAAGCCAAATAAGGATAGAAGATGCAACATAATGATCAAAGCGATGCCGTGCGGATACTCAAGGTTGAAGCTCTATCTGTTCGCGAAGATGGTTGACATATTGAGCCAGCTCAGGTTCTTCCGTATCGAGATACGCAGCTGGTTAGATGGTTTGGCAAGGACGACCGTCCCACTTACCATGTTCTACGCTGAGGGCTGTCTGTGAACCTTTTCTACAATGTGCCTAGCTGTTCCATGTCTGCAGGTTTGTAGCTCTGAGCATTTGACAGTATTGTTCATTGAGAGTCTCTCTCCTGGTTGTTCTCGCGTAGAAGAGGGTAATGTCAAAACGCGCAGCGGTTTATTCTTGCGGAGAGGTGGTGGGGCTGGCGCATGGGCCATGCGCATCCACCTGCCAACACCCGAGAAGCAAACAGACCAAAGACGACTGACCGACCTTGGATCTCTTCGGGCAGCAACCAGTGAGTGGTACTCGTACATTCAGCAGAACTAGGGGAACTCGAAGTCACAAGCAAACATGCTGTCTCAATCTCGAATCTGGATGCTCTGCAGCCTTCTCTTGCTGTTGACCTCGTTGGCAAGCGCATCACTCTTTTCGCCGTTTCTGTCTGTGCTCGAATGGTCGCAACAGACAAGCTCCAACGAAACATTCCACGACCTGCCCAAACGCGCGCTGGATCCAACGTCGTGCCCGACTGGCTACAAGAGCTGTGCAAATCTCGGCGCTCCAGGTCTTTGTTGTGCGAACTCGGCCATATGTGCTCCTGACCAGGCTGGCCATGTTGCTTGCTGTCCAAGCGGTGCCGTTTGCACTGGTGCCATTTCGTCCATCATCACCTCTGGCGTGATTGCCTCGGGTGGCTCTATCGCCTCGACTACAGCTGCAGCCTCCCAGCCCTTGACTGCCTCCGCTTCGTCATCCCAAACAACATCTACCTCGGGAGGGGGTCTCATACTTGCAAGCGGCCTTAGCACCACCAGCACATCTCCTGCCACCACCACCATTGCCTCTAATTCGGCTGCTGCCACTTCTGGTGGTGGCTTCATCATTGTTGGAACCAGCACTGCTGCTACTCTGGGAAGTAGCGCTGTGAGAAGTCTTCGCACTGTATGTCTTCGCCATCCACTCTCCTTGTCCTCATAAAGCGTGCTGACACTGTCCAGCCATTCATAGTCCAGGCCATCGTCAGCCTCTTGGAGCTTCTGCCACTTTAGGAAACATGACTCTTTGCATGAGTTTGACGACATGACGAACAACACCCAATCCTGACGAAACACGATTGCAGCATAGCATGATTACCTTGCGTGAAGGTCAAGGTACCAACGAAACTGACCTTTGCACAATACAAAGCGCTTCAGAGGAAGATCAAGAAGTAAATAAGAATATATATACAAGAAAAGTCATTAACTTTCGCCAATCGAAACCGGATTCCTCCACGCCTTAGGTGATCATGATAATATGTACAAATTGTAGGATCAGTATATCTACAATAAAGTTGGATGCTCGTGAGAAGATTAGTAAGTGGCATAGGCCATGAGAGCAGGTTCCGCAGACACTTTGGGCTCGTAAAGGATGAGCGAAAGTGCGGCAACCAGAATAGCGTTTTCAGTAAGCAGCAAGTCGCTCACATTCAGGCCCTCAGCGAGGTACATGTTGCACAAAGTGTTAAGATCAAGACGGGATGTCTGGCCGGCGCCGCCGTTAATCAGAGCATCCTTGACGAGGCCGAACGCAATAGGGTTGTAAAGTACACCCTCATGTGTGTAAAAAGAACCGCCAGGAAGGCCTGAGCAAACGCCTTGGACGTAGTTATTTGTGACGCCCACATTGCGAGCATCCAAGAGATATGCCGAGGCACCTGTACCTTGCTGGGGCTCGACAATCTCGTCGAAGAGTCCGCTGTACACGGTAGTCGTTGGAACGTACGCAGAGTCACCACCATTGAGCCTCATCTGGTCGATGAAGTTGCTCGTGCCCTTGTACTCCTGTTGAAAGACAGACGGGTCACATGGAAGACCTTCAGGACATATGAGATTGGCGTTGACGGTACCGGCGTAATCAGGGCTGATGGCAATGTGGTTCCTGGTCGACTTCTGAGTCGAAGTGAAGTACTTGAATGCCCATTGGATGTCGATGTTACCCTGGGACCAGCCGATGATGGATACCTTCTTGCCAGTAATGCTAGCAATGTAGTTGATTGCGTAAGCAGCATATTCAGCATTGGTCTGAGCATCGTTCAGAAGATAACCAGGGATGTTAAGCCAAACGGGGTCGGCGTAGCTTGATCCGGTCAGTAGAGGGATATCTGACAATGTTAGTGACATTTTTCGCTGTCTGGATGGATTGTTCTTACAATTTCCGATGTAAGTGAAGTAACCAGTTGCTCCCGTACCAGGCATGAGAATCACTGGCTGAATTTTCCCGCCTGTGAATGAAGGTGGAATATAGATAGCAGAGCGAAGTGAGGACTCGGTGACGCTGTACTTGGGGTCATTGCCCTTACGAGGGTAGATGGTGTCCTTCGGGGTCTGGAGGTTGACATTGCTCATGCTGTTTTCACCAGTAGCCAAACCGTCGACGAAACCAAGGAGGTCATTGACAGTATTTGCACTCAGACCTTCCGCAGCAACAGCAGCAACAAACTCAAAGAGATTTGCTGAAGGCTTAGCAGCGTGGATGCTAGAGAGCTGGGAGATGGCGGATGCAGCGTTATTCTGAGTGGTTGTCGCCGTAACCTGACACAGAGCAGATGAGATAGTGCTCCATGCTTGAGTGCCAACGATTTCGCCGGCTCCAACTTCAGACAGAGCGTTGTTGATATCTCCCACAACATCACCGAGAAGGTCGTTTGCAGCTCCGGTAAGATCTCCAACCAAACCCCTGTCTTCCAGAGAAGCAATTGCAGTGATAGTTGGTGAAGGCACAGGCTCCGCAGGGGCCGGTCTAGCAAAGACAGAACCGGTGAGCGAAAGCAAGGCCAGCACAGTCGAAAGTCCCTGCATGCTGGCAGAAATGGTCGAATCGTTTTTCGAAAAGACAAATGGAAGCAAAAGGATGACTGAAATCAAGCAAACCTTTGGGCGAGGGACGGACGTCCTTTATGTGTACCAGACATAAGTATACAAGGAGGCTATCACCATGCGACTCAGCTGTCTTTCTTCCGTGCACCAACGCAATCTGTCGATTTCATAGACTGACTCTTCGACATCGTGCTGGGGTTCAGATCGTCATGCTCAAGAAAATCTCCAAGAAAGGCAAGGATATGTAGTGAATTCATCTATCTCCAGGCCGCTCAGTCGGTTCCCCATACAAAATACGTCACCAAGAGTGACTGGTTCGCATGTCATCAACTCTTGCTTGTACGAATGTGTCCCGTCTCAAGAAGAAGTCGGCCAGGGCTGTCGTCGACTTCCGCCTTGATCAGGTCGGATGTGCTAGATTTTGATGCTGATCATCGCGGATCATTTCATGCCTTGCCCCTTTCGAGGAAACGTGACTGTGCCCGTGTCAAGTCATGTAAATCTACTCCGAGTAGGGACGATCTGACAAATTCGGCGGCCGACGAGCTCCCGGTTGAAGCTCGGGACATCTCCCTTCATCGTTGCGACAGGTTTCAGAACCTACCGGTAATCAGAAATAGCATCCTTGGACTGCTGGCCCTCGAGAAAGCGTTACATTAAGTGTGTCTTCGCAAGAAGTGTGTCTGTGGAGTGTCGACAACAATAGGAACGTGCAAGGTAGTGAGTGTAGACCTAAGAGTGGATGAGGTGACGAATGAGGCGCCAGTTGCGGCTCTCCGGCAAGCTTACCGTCTCTTGAGCCCATCCCCCGCTCGACAGCACAAACAGCCTCCAGGTGACGACGTGCGACAGTGCCGAGGTCTATCAGAATGGGTTCTTACAGTAACTGTTGTCACCTCCTTTGCATACCGTTCATGTATTGGAACCATGTCGCCTACTTCGTATCGCATTAATATCGATGAGTCGCGCCTGGAAGACCTCAGGAAAAGACTTGATCTAGCCACATTCCCTGACGAGCTTGACGACCTCGAAGATGGGTGGGCTTATGGAAGCCCTTTAGCCGACATCAAGAGACTCACATCGTACTGGCGAAATGAGTATGATTGGAGAAAGGTAGAAGTCCAGCTCAACGAGCTGCCCAACTTCGAGACGACTGTCACTGTCGATGGTTTCGGAGACATCGAACTTCATTTCCTGCACCAGCCAAATTCTGCACCAGACGCTGTTCCTCTGCTCTTCGTTCATGGTTGGCCCGGCAGCTATCTCGAGGTGTCTAAGATGCTTGCAGCTCTGTCGACAAGTGCCAATTCTGTCAGCTTTCACGTCGTCGCACCGTCTCTGCCAAATTTTGGGTGGAGCGCAGGTCAGTAACGAGAGCAGTCTTGAGATTGTTGATTTCGTTCATCTCAGTCTTGTGCTAGGTGTCAAGAAGAAAGGCTTTGGACTCGGTCAATATGCAGAGGCATGCCATCGCCTCATGCAATCTCTCGGCTATAATAAATATGGTGATTCCAAAGTGATCTCTTTGCATTTGTAGGGGTATGCTAATTTTGTTTACCATCAGTTACTCAAGGTGGTGGTAAGATACAATCTTCACTATATCAAGCCATGATTTGTGACTTACGCAACCAGATTGGGGCATGTATATCACGAGAAGTATTGGCCTCTTGTACCCAGATTCTTGCTTGGCTTCCCACATCACTATGGTCCGCGCAGACCCTCCGGAGCTGTCTACAAACCCTCTACTTGCTATCCAACATGCTTTGACTCCATATACCGAGGATGAGCAGAAGGGACTCGCTAGAAGTGATTGGTTCAATAAGGAGGGAACTGGATACAGGTTGATCCAAAGTAAGTTGGGGATGCATGGATTCGACAGCTGATTTTGTCACGCTAATGGGTGTCATTGTCAGGCACAAAGCCCCAAACTGTTGGGTATGCACTTGCCGACAGCCCAGTAGCCCTACTCGCCTGGATCTATGAGAAGCTCCACGACTGGACAGATAGTTATCCGTGGACCGACGACGAGATATTGACTTGGGTCTCAATTTACTGGTTCTCGAAAGCAGGTCCAGCGGCAAGCATCAGGATCTATTACGAAGCCACGCACACCTCGACCCAGGTGACTCGAGAACGCATTCAGCGCTATATTGGAGTCAAATTGGGGCTGTGCTATGCGCCAAAGGTACGTTTGCGTTTCTTGCATAGGGTACATCCCTTCTGCGGTTCCTTATCGGCGTGGCCAACTGATTTGAGCCTGTATCCATATGTGGGGCTTTCATCAATACTCTCAACAGATTTAGATCAAGCAACAATCGTTGGCTCATTGCGCTTAACTACATCTGAGGAGTTGATCCTTTGTACAAGAGGCTAACCATCATCCTTACAGGAGCTCAGCATTCTTCCCCGGACTTGGGGAAGGACTCTCGGTCCAGTTGTTTTCGAGAGCGAGAAGAAACAAGGAGGCCATTTCCTCGCCTACGAACAGCCAGACGAGATCGTTGCTGACCTCAGAGCTATGTTCGGGTCTAGTGGTGCATGCTACAACATACTCAAGTCAGACTAGGTTGCTCTCATCAGTTTCCTGTCATACAGTAGTCTGGGTTTTTACACCAAACACAATGACAATCACACTACTTTTCAGCCGTTCTTGCTAGGGCCTCGCAACTGTATAGGGCGCAACCTTGCATATCACGAATGTCGATTGTTGTTAACAGAGGTCGTCTGGAACTTCGACGTGCAATTGATGGATGAAAGTAGGAACTGGACTGACCAGAAGGTCTTCTCATTCTGGGATAAGCCATCCCTATGGGTCAAGCTGAGACGGGTGGTCCGATGACCATGGGTCAGAGTGATGAACACTTGATCAGTTGTATGTGCGAATGCATCCTCATGGGCAAGACAGGCGTAATGTACTCGAGTACGTATGTTCTAATGATACCTAACTTCGGAAACGAGCAAGGATCATGATCGGCATCTCATGAGCGCGTGTTCGTTAACCGGTACGGCGGCCTTCTGATTTCGCCTGGCACAACGAAGTTTGCCCCTGGTAGACGGTTTAGGAGAGGCACTTTGGCCTATAAATTCATCATCTTGCTGATTGTTTCGCAAGGGTTGCCTAAAGCAGCGCGAGAGTCGAGTTTCAACAGACACCACGGCAAGCTTTGATCACACGCAAGCACGCGCATCGGCTGACTACACGCCGCGTCGGCGGCCAAGCTTGAAGCTCCGATGCCTTGTTAATGTTGACATGAGGCATCAATATTGATATAAGAGTAGCCAAGGCAGGAACTATAGCCTTCTTCATCGATTCCTAACAACATGTCTATTCCTATTCCTGGTCCAGCTGGCTGGCCCCTCCTAGGAAATGTCAACGACATTGATCCTGATGTTCCTATCAAGTCGTTGATGGATATTGCCGACAAATATGGTCATTATTTCTTAACTTGCTAAACAATAAACAAGAGCTGACAACACGCAGGCCCCATCTACAGTCTCTCAATGCTTGGGAAACGTCGAGTCGTAGTCTCCTCTGTTGAGTTGATGAATGAAATTTGCGACGAGAAGAAATTCGCCAAAGTTGTGACTGCCGCTTTAGGAGAAGTCAGAAATCTTACTGGAGATGGTCTCTTTACCGCAGTACGTTGGTAACTCAAAGTTATGGTTACACGTGTCTGATCAGGTTGCAGCACAATGGCGAACAAAACTGGGAGGTCGCCCATCGTGTTTTGATACCCGCTTTCGGACCGCTTAATATTCGCAGTATGTTCGACGATATGCATGACATTGCATCGCAGCTCGTCATGAAGTGGGCACGCCATGGTAATGACTACAAGATCCACGTTACGGATGACTTCACACGATTAACCCTGGATACCCTTGCTCTCTGCTCCATGGACTATCGTTTCAATTCATTCTACGCAGAACAGATGCACCCTTTCGTAGATGCCATGGTCAACGTCCTCTCCGAATCTGGCTCAAGAATTCGAAGGCCCGGATTCCTGGCTGCTCTGTACCGCAAAGAGGAATACCAATACTGGAAAGATATCAAGTACTTGCGAGAACTGAGTGCCGAGCTGGTTCAGAATCGTAAGAAGCATCCTGGAGGTAGAAAAGATCTCCTCCATGCCATGCTTCATGGCAAGGACCCACGTGATGGAAGTTCCTTGTCTGATGACAGTATCATCGACAACATGATCACCTTCCTCATTGCTGGCCACGAAACCACCTCAGGCCTTCTCTCCTTCCTCTTTTACTACCTCTTGAAGAACCCTTCAGCATACAAGAAGGCACAAGAAGAGGTTGATCGAGTTATCGGCGACGCGACTATCAAGGTGGAACACTTGAGCAAGCTCCCCTACATCAACGCAGTCCTGCGCGAGACTCTGCGACTACAACCTACTGCTCCAGCCTTTTCGGTCCAGCCCAACAACGAGATCGACACCCTTGGTGGTGAATATACCGTTTTCAGAGGCGAACCCATCGTTGCGCTGCTGCCCAAGATCCACCGCGATCCAAAATGCTACGGAGAGGACGCCAATGATTTCAAGCCTGAGAGAATGCTTGACGAGAACTTCAAAAAACTCCCCCCAAATGCCTGGAAACCGTTTGGTAATGGGTCTCGTGCTTGCATTGGTCGTCCATTTGCATGGCAAGAGGCCCAACTCGTGGTTGCGATGCTACTCCAGTATTTCGACTTCACCTTGGACGACGCAAAGTACGATTTACAGATCAAGTCAACTCTGACCATCAAGCCAAATCACCTTTACATGCACGCTCAACTCCGCCACAACTCGAGCAGATCCTTTCCTCGAATGGTACTCCTGTCCAGGCGAAGCAAACGCACAAATCTGACGATGAAAAGGCAACATCTGCCGCAAGTGACGGCAATGCAAGACCCCTGACCATTCTCTATGGATCAAACACAGGTACCTGCCAGGCTTTTGCTCAAGGCCTTGCAGCTGATGCGCCATCTCATGGATTCAAAGTTTCTAGAGTGGATACTCTTGACTCGGCCAAGGACAACTTGCCTACAGACCAGGCAGTTGCAATCATTACCTGTTCATACGAAGGCGAGCCGGCAGATAACGCAGCACACTTCTTCCATTGGCTCAAATCGCTAGAAGGGAACTCTGTCAAGACCCAGTACGCCGTGTTTGGTGCTGGCCACAGTGACTGGAAGAACACTTTCCACAAAATTCCAACGGCTATCGACGACATTCTTCTAGCACATGGTGGAGAGCGTATCTGTAGTCGAGGCTCAGCCAATGCTGCCAACGGTGACATGTTCAGCGAGTTTGAGAAGTGGGAAGATGAGGTCTTCTGGCCTGCCATGTCGAAGAAGTATGGAGGTGACGGTGGTAAAACCGATTCAGCAGCAACCCAAAGTCTGACAGTCGAGGTTTCGAGCGTCCGCTCTTCACACTTGCGTGCTGATGTGTACGAGGCTCGCGTCGTCGATGCAAAGCTCCTCTCCCAGCCTGGATCATCGGAGAAGAGGCATATCGAAATCGAGCTACCGGCTTCCGCGACTTACAGCAGTGGCGACTATCTGCATGTTCTCCCTATCAATCCCCAAGAAAGTGTGCAGCGTGTCATGCGTCGCTTCGATTTGGCATGGGACAGCGTGCTGACCATCAAAGCCGCAGTAGGCACTATTTTGCCTACGAACGTTCCAATTTCTGCCAACGACCTGTTCGGGGCCTATGTTGAACTCGGACAGCCTGCAACCAAGCGTAACGTAACGCTACTTTTGGATGCTTGTACAGATGACGAAACCAAGAAAGAACTGACTCGACTTGCCGGCGATGCTTTCAGCACCGAGATCAGTGAGAAGAGAGTCTCGCTCCTGGATCTACTTAACAAATTCCCATCAGTGCAACTTCCTCTCGGTGCTTTCATCAGCAGCTTGCCTCCTATGCGTACCAGATCTTATTCCATTTCTTCATCAAGCTTGGTCAGTCGTCACCGCGTGACTCTGACTTACGCTGTGTTGCATCAGTCACACATGAGTGGTACGGGCGAGTATGTTGGTGTAGCTAGCAACTACCTCTCAAAATTGGCTACAGGCGACAAGCTGCACGTCGCTGTACGTCCCTCCAACCAAGCCTTCCACCTTCCTACCGACTACGAGAAGACACCTGTCATCATGATTTGTGCCGGTACTGGTTTGGCACCTTTCCGTGGCTTCGTACAAGAGAGAGCAGCTCAGGTGGAGGCTGGCCGCAAGCTTGCACCCGCTCTGCTCGTCATCGGCTGCAGAAGCCCTGACCAGGACGAACTCTACCGAGATGACTTCGACAAATGGGAGGCTACAGGCGCTGTCAAAATCTTGCGTGCTTACAGCAGGAAGCCCGAAGCAAGTGGAGGGTCAAAGTACGCACAAGACGCCCTATGGGAGCACCGCCAAGAAGCTCGCGAGCTGTGGGATGCCGGCAGCAGAGTCTACGTCTGTGGCAGTCGTGCTCTCGAGCGTAGCGTCGAGAAAGTTTGCAAAGCTATCTATGTCGAACGGGCAAAAGAGCTAGGCAAGGACAAGACTGAGCAAGATGCTGAAGAGTGGTTCGAAGGAATAAGGAACGTAAGGTTTTCAACAGATGTCTTTTCGTAGGAACGGATGTTTTTATCTAAGTTTTTCGGCATAGTTTGCATCACCTAAGGCGCATATCACATAGAGGGTCAATGGACTGTGAATACCACCTAGTAGAACATGCATACTATTGTTTTACACTCATAGCTTCGAGTTCTTCGTGCCGTGCAGGATCTTGGCAAACACTGGTATGCCCTCTCTGCCCAGAGCTGTGCCTATGGCTACAACTTTGGCTCCTACAGCTTGCATACGTGATAGTCCGGCAGCATCACTGACCCCGCCAACACCGATAATATCGATATCGCATAGCTCGGCATGCTCATCGAGCAACCGGCGCAGCGTAGCGACGTTTCCGAGAGCTAGTGGGTGCAGGGGCTCACCTGCAAGTCCTCCGATTCCTGTGCCTACTGCCGAGGGAAGCAAAGGTCGACCCTGCTGAGACAGTATAAGACAGGAGCCCAGCGTGTTCGTGGAAGTTATGAAATCGATTGGCGATGTCCCATTCTCACGTAAAGTGTCTATCAGCGTCTTGAACTGACCAGCGTATGTGTATGGTGGTGTCTTGAGACCTAATGACACTGTCCGCGGGATATGCCTCAACTCATCAAGGTATTCTTTCAGAGCAGAACCAGAATATGCCGGTGGTGGTTTGTTCGCGATATTGGGGCAGCTGAGGTTCACTTCGACAGCGAGAGGTGTTGGGATGCGGGCAGCGAGTGCGGCGACTCGGCTATAACACTCCGCGACCTCTTTGGGCGAGCCTGTGACAGAGACGATGAAGGGTTTGGGTCTTTTGTTCGGAGAAGCATTGACGATGTTCTCGATCCAATCGAGATAGGTGTCTATGGGTGTGGGCGAGTAGCCAAGTGTGTTGAGACTGGCTGGGTACTCTTCCCCGCTGATGGTGTAGTCTGGTGCGGTCGTGGTCGTCTGCGATTGCGTGGAGAAGAACGCATGCTGGTGAATGGACGGATCGTGTGAAAAACCAAGCAGCAGACCGGTCCTTGTGGTTACGGCGCCTGTGTGTGGACATGCGTACAGAGCTTCCAGATCTTCTCGCGTGCTGCACCATGGATTGGCACTGTTCAGCAGGGGCGGGTCGATTGTTGGAAGTGGCATGATGATCGGTGCTAGGTCGGTCGTTATCCCTTATGTCTCGTTCGATGTTTTCGTGCTTCCAATGCTCTTTCAAGTTGTCAAAGTGCGCCGAGTATCCTTATGTTCATGCGGGTTATCACGCAGATTCCCCGATAAGCATGAGATAGGCCAACATTGCATGCAGAAACACACAAGACAGTGTTTCACCACACTTGATATAGCATAGAATGCCCACAACTGGCCATGACAGTTGTTAGAATGATAGGAGATGAGAAATCCGAGTGGTGAAGACGGTGACCATCCCGCGACAGGGTCATATATGCAGCGAAGTCGACAGGGCTCATACTGAGCGTCATCCTGTTTACTTTGCACCTTTCTTCCTTCCTTTTAGCACAAAATCGCCTGCTCAATATTTGCCTATGGTTCTTTGTATCATCACAACGCTACTCCTAAACACACCGATCGAAACACAATGAATTGCGCGCTTGACCCTCCTCGTCCTCCCCAACAGCTAGGTCATGTGTCGTTGACACATGTTGTTGCCTCCCACGACAGCGATCCTCCCATACTCTGACCTCATAAACCATGACCATCGTTCATCAGAGGATCTCTGCCTTCCTGGATGCTTCTGGAGACATGCCACACAATCACGGATGCAGCAGAGAGAAGCGACCTGGCGGCGCCTTCCCCTTGGATCCTTCCTTCCTCGCGTGCAAGATATATATACTATTCAATCACTCGGTCAACTATCAATTCTACCATTCTTCCCAAACTGGGAAAATCTCGGTCGCAAAACCAGGCGCTTTGGCTGAGTGGTTATAGCGATAGACTAGAAATCTATTTCCTTCGGGAGCGCAGGTTCGAGTCCTGCAGGCGTCGTTCTTTTTACACTTTCGAGCCTACCCGAACACTCCTTTTTGATTGTTGTATGCATTGGAAAAAGAATGAGAGGAATGGGTAAGAATTGGCGGAGTTGTGGTGGATTGAAGTGGGATGATGCACAATTTTGGGCTGACAAGACTGGCGTTGTGCGACTGCACGACGGCAGTGCATTCTGGAAAGAACACTTGACAATAACTCGAAGAGAGGCGCGTACTGTCAGGTGCGCCCTCAGGTACGCTCGTTAATGAGTCTATGAGGCAGGTGCTACAGGAACTCACCATAATTAATCCCAAAAGCGCGATCAACATGCCAAGCGCTTCATGAGTTTTATGCTAGATGCTAGGATCTATTTTCAGAGGTACGAAAGCGAATGCTAACAGCGACGAGCTGGATGAGATTCAATAGCTCCGTCTAACCACTTGTATGACAAAGTTGTTGCTTCAAAGTGGTTGCATACTTCCTGCAACTTCAAAGGCTGAGTGCTTAAACGATCGAGGCATGTGTTCATCTATTCACCACTGATGCTAGTATATGAAGCAACTAGGCTCAATGTTCTGAATGACGATTGGGCACGTCTCACAAGAGCATCGGATTGTCATACAGAGCATATTTACCTGAGCCCCCAGTAGCATAGCAGGAGCATGCACAAAAGACATCATTTCAAGTGAAGAACAGCCATATGAACATGGATTTTGCGTTTCATCAAAGCATATACGGAGTAGATAAACCCGATGATTTTGTCGTTGATCGACTGCCACCGAGCTGTTCAAAGGGTTGGGACCGTGCATTCATGAGACGACGAAAGTGCGTAAAAGTCAACCTTGGCCGATTCCAAGTCATAGCTGAAGCAGAATAACGGTGACCGGTGGTGCTGCGTGAGATGGCAGACGTGGGGCGACAAGAGTGAAATGCGATTGACAAGTTGATTTTTTGCTTTTATTGCTTGAGGGTTGTTGTGTTTGGCGACATTTACTCGACGTCGGCCTTGCCCTCGAAGTTCTCACCCTCGACGAGGTCGGGGATGTCATCGTCGTCCTCCTTCTTGTCCTCACCCTCGACACCCTTCTGCATGCTCTGGTAGCTCTCGGCGAGCTTGCGGAGGGAAGCGAGCGAGTCGGGGCCAAGCTGG
>SWBJ01000628.1:0-15083 GCA_024195555.1 Aureobasidium sp. EXF-12298
CGACGCCCCGCGGCACGAATGAGGAAGGCTTGCCTGTCAGAAAACGTAGATGCTGCGGGAAAAAGGAAAGGATCCAGAAGAAACAGAGGACAAATATGCAGGGTAAGAAATTAGGAAAAAGACAAGCGGGTGTCGCCGACGACATGTCTTTATTTTCTTTGGGGCTGCACGCACACAATCAACTTGCCTTTTTGAAGCATCGATTTTCCTTTTTAGATTGCCCCCGAAGATTCAATTGCCGTGTTGCTCTCATATTAAGCAAATACACGAAATCTCCTCCCCCATCATCTCACGTGGCCGTGTGTCAAATTTGCTCTTTCTTGGTAGGATGTTCGTTTTGACAGCCACATGGCACACGCCCAGCGCGGGTGAGTGTGGATGAGCGTGGACTGCAAACATGAGTCGCCAGCCGCTCGCACCACCATCTCAGTTGCCATGAGTGCGACTCATGTTTGAGCGACAATCACAATCGCAAAAGTGCCGTGATGAGGGAAAGGGGAAATCTCAAAGAAGTTTTGTGGGCTGTAGATGGCAAAACATTGGTGTGTGGGTTTTGTTATATGCGGCTTTCTTGTGTTTCGTGTAGTGGGCTGTGGAGAAAGGCATGGATGACACTTGAGAAGGTGGAAAGAAGAAGCCAAACCTTGGAGTGATGAGATTTTGTAGTCAGCGAATTTTAAAACCTGGGTTGCATAAGTCGATAAGAGGATGAATGTGCTTTCGGCGTGGAGCCCGGACCTAAGGAAGTTCTGTATATAATGGCTGCGAGAGGAGACTGCTTGCTGCATTTAAGTTGTCAGCCATGGTAGCAGGTGGAGGTAGAGTGCACTCCGTATTTCCAGGCATGACCGCCTTTCATTAGACCTGGTTATGTATGTACAAACATAGTAGGCAAATTTAGATACATGCCAACAGCGATAGTGCAGTGAACATATAAGGCTTTGCTCATGTACGGGTGAGTATAAGTGGCACAGTCTTGAAAGAGGGAGGAAAAAACCAGCCATGAGGCAGTGCTGGACCACCGCTTGAGGATGGTCAGGAGCGGTCGTAGTAGAAACGCGCACGAAGAACGTCGGCAGAGCATCACCCCTGATCAACCCCCCATCTGCTTACCTAGACCTAGCCGACGCGCAACAGTGATGATGTTATCAAGTGGGTATCACATCATGATGAAGTGAGACACTTAAAGCTGCCAGATTGTAAATCCGAAGGCTGAGCGAAGGATCAATGTACATGGAAGAGAGGTTGGTTTGTTTTTATTCGGAGGCCGGTTGGTCACCTGGCCAAGGTGTACAGGCGACGGCTAGTCCAACGGCAGACTGACTTGATATCCTGAGGCAGGAGGCTGAGAGACGCGAACAACAAATCTGACCGGCCTACCGAGACACAAGGCAGGTTAACCTTCTCCAGCATGTCTAGAACATGTTACTCAGATGCGACAACGTGCAAGTTGATGGGTATCGTTGTGCGAGATGGACGTGTTTCTAAGCGGGTAAGGATAGACAAATCCGAGCAGGGAGAAACATGCCAGACAGAGTTCAAGTTCATGTGCAAGAGAAGACAAGACACTCAAAGGGTTCCTCCCGAGTCTCAGAAACCGCGTGCGGACGAGCTGACCGTGAGACCAAGACATACCTTCGCATCTAAGACAGATTTTCCCTTCGCTGTAACTGCTTGAGATTGTAGCCCTTGGTGACTCAAGCTGGAAACGGACAGTGAGAGTGAAGACCAGTCTCCTCGGGGACTCTGCTTCGTGCGTACAAGTGGACTTTGTCGCGCTGTGTCCCCGCCCCACTGAGACAAAGCGTTGGATGATGCGCTGACCTGGCTCGTCGTAGCGAATTGCGACCGTTGGCGATCTCTTTGAGAATTCCTCGCGATGGTCACGAGAGAGTATTGGCTGAAACGGTCGCTCAAGGAAAGTATGGTAGATGTCCGGGTGGCCGTCGGGGTCAACCGACGCGTAAACGGGATGCAAAGAGGGGGTTGAAAGAAAGATAGAGTTCTGGAAACGAAGAGAAGAAGCATGAGGCTCGAGATGGTACCAACTTGAGTCGATCCGGGAGATTCATGACTTTTGCATAACTTACCCGAGAACGAGTATATGCACTGATCTACCCTTTGGCAGCAAATCAATTGTCCATCTCCGCCGGGATTCTTACCAAGAAACAGGACCGCTGCTATTGCTGATAGCATTACTTTTGTCAATATGCCGTTGAATCAGATAGCTAGCAACGAGTTGCTGAGACAGAGACTCCACAGGTAGGATCAAGATCAGTTGATAGGCTGAGTTGCTTGCGGCTCCTCCGAGAAATAGGTACATGGCCATAGTCTTGGTGCAACTGGAGTTGCCAACCTAGTCCGGAAAGGTGTGTCCAGAATCAAAATCGTTGTGTGTATAGTGGAGCAGTAACAAACTCCGTTGGCCAGAAGTCATTAGCCTAGATGGGTATACGCGTGACTGGCCAAACTTTTCTTCACATTGCTAGCAAAGTATGTGCGGAATGGCTATACACGTGCAGAGGTAGAGGCCATTCTGTCAATAGAGCTGCTCAGAATCCATAGTAGCTGTCGAATAGTTGCAATATAGGTATTGGAGCAAACGTGTGCAGTGGAAGATGTCGTGCAGGACGCCAATGAATCCCGACGGTGGGGCATCGGCACCGTTTTTATGTCAGGCGTTGTGATAATGCAAAAACGGTGGTATCGATATTGGCTCTCTTGTAGAAGAAGCAGAAGAAGCCGCAGAAGGACGGACGAACCTATCACCAATCAATATCGATAGAAGGATTGCAACGGCCCATTCTTGAGTGCTATCGAAGGCCGTTTGGCGCACACAATGACCGTTGTAATTGCGAAACAAGTGCGCGATTCATGGAAGGATGGCTTCAATTCGGCGTTTGCAAGGCGCTCTTCATGACTTGCAAGAGTCGAGGCCTGTTTGCGATACCATGCGTGTTTGGGAAATGAAGAAGGAAATAAAAAAGGAGAAGGTCGTGTAAAGTTGCGATCGACCAAGATAACAGACAAGCCCAGTGCGTGCATCTTGCTTACGTCGCAGGCAGATTTGGACGCGGTCGACGGTTGAAATTTGGATTTGTGGAGATACCAGCTAGAAAGAACCGGTAGGACGAAGCGGTCGATCTCGTCCCGTTTGGGACACTATAGAGTAGATCGGCGCCGAAGCGGCAAAGCTACCGCAACACCGCCTCTGGCACCAAACCTCTTCCATCGTCAATTCTCCTTGCAGGCGCTTGGCCAGTGTCAGAGGCAAGGGTCAAAGAAAAAAGCACTCAGGGTTCTTTTGCGGCGGACGAACCGTGCAGATCGTTGTACTGTATGCAGGAACCAGCGCATCTACAGCATCTGTTTCCCACTTTCTGTCGTCGCCGCTGATCGAGGCGTGCAGAAGACGCTGCTGCTGTGCTGCTCCAGTGGCCGCGTCAAGCAAGGTCCACTCGAGTCGTCAACTGCGAACGCGCTTCTTGTCAAGGTCAATTGCAGATGCTTCTTTGGCCAAGCGAAAAAGTCGCTTTCTTTTGGGCCGACCAATGCCGTTTGTCCGCCGACGAACCACATCTGATATAGCTAATGACCAGAGCGCGCGGCCGTTGGCGCTCGCGCCCGAGAATGGCCGAGGGTTGTGTCAACAGCCAACGCTGTGGTCCTTTTCTGTATATTGCGAAAGCACTACTTGCAGCTTTCTGAGGTAGCCGTTGACAGGTCGAAACCGTCGTGATAAAGTTGCTTAAGGTTTCTGTTGGAATGCAAGGGCAGACCGGCGCACCGGCGCGCGCGCGCGCAAAGCCCAGGACCCGGAATAGGCGGCGCCCACAGGAACCTGTGCTGCTTCTCCTCTCCTGGCTCTAGCGTTCCATCTGTCACCGGTTAGAACGATTTGCGGGAGCTGCTCCAAGCTCCCCGTCATCCACTCAGCGGCCGATGATGCGCTCCCAATGGCTTCCACAAAAATGCACTGATACCGTTCGGGGCCCTTCTTTTTAACATATCATTATCCCTCCTCTCCGCCTAAACTCTCCTCTCTCTACCCGACTCGCTGCCCTCACCCCTCTTGTGTGCAGCTATCCCAGGACCTGGCAAAGGGAGGCGCACTCCTACTAACCACTGCAGCAACCTCTCTCTCTCCACATATCTCAAGAGAGTCACGCCCCACGCTGTCAACCAACCTCTTTCCAAATCGCACCTGCCTTTTGCGAGACCTGTTGAAACACCTTGACTCAGATCCGGATCACGGCTGCCTGCATAGCGACCCAATCATCCATACTTTCAGCTACTTCCTATTCGACCTTGCATATACTTGGATGGCCAACTTTTAGCCAATAATCTATCGACCCCAAGACATCAAACTAATACACACGCCCCCACATATCACTGTCTTCATCTTGCGCATACACTGTCGCACATAATACCAAAGGACCGGATCCATTCAGCCTCTACTTGAAATAATGTGAGTGCTATCCTGGATGTCGGGACATGCTTCTTCACTCTCCTTGCATACTTGCAACGGCGCCGACAGACTTGGTCAATCGTGAAAAAAGCTAATTGCATGCAAGCCTAGACTTTAATATTCATCGCGCCATCCGGTTCACTCCAGCTCGACCATTTCTTTGTCTACGCGAAACGATAGTGAGTATTCCATTCTCTACCAGCTGGCTCACCTCTTGCTTCATCACATATGTTGTCTTGAAAACATTGCCCAACATCGTCAGAGTCGGAACGGGAACTTACCTTAGCCGTGTATCCAGAACCTTGGGACCATCTTCGGAAGACACCTGCAATCTCCTGCGAACGCCCTCGCCGAGTATTATCATCGACAATCCTTCCAACTTCAGCTGGACTGTCTCTTTTAATAATTCCATAGCAAGACCTGGCTGGATCTACGGATTGCATCTTGTTTTTGGCTCGTATATCCACTAATCATCAAGCATCGAATTCCGCGCGTGCAAGCCATCAACGGGTTCTTGCTTTATTACTCCAGCAAAAGCGTTCGTCAGGTTTCTGATTCTCAGCCCACCTGACGCAAGTCGACCTTGGTCGCGGTGTGCATTCTTGAGGTCGCTCCGTGCCTCGTTTTGACTCTCTTCTCCGCTGCTTTGCAAACCTGGCGGTCAGCACTCTTATGCGCCTGCAGGTTCGTCAACCATCTCTTCTTCCTCAATTATTCTTGCCTTAGCATTTTATCCTGACTTTCATTCCTTTCTTCGCAGACTCCTCCACAACTGAGAGCTGCGCCTGTCATTGTCGACGAAGAATCAGCCATTCCAGAATCAGTCATTGTTGCCTGTCAGGAGGCCCAAAAGGGTGGCCTCCTGGCTTCTTCGAACTACGGAAATCTACTCGCATCAATGTCAGGTTACGAAAAACCTCCAGCCTATGGCTACGGTATGTTGTTGACGTTATTGGTGCTTCCAAAAGAGACTCTCGGCCGCTTAACGGATCTACCCGAGGTCGCGAGGCTTTATCATGGCTCAGATGACTGACCAGTACCGAACTAGGCTACGGCATTGCCACACGAGCTGATCAGGCACCTGGCTATCCCGCATACAACCAATCACAGTTCAATCTCTCCTACTCAAATTCCCACGCGCAGATCCCATCTGGCCTCCCAGATGCTGCTCAAATTCCCCTGCTCACTGAAGAGTCATACCAATCCCATGACTCTTCTTATGCTCAACAAAATGCACCATCTTATCCTTCTTACATGGCTGCTGGATCTCGTACCTTGCCTGATATTGTCCAGGCTACGCCACAACGAGGCCCTGCAGGCGGTAGATTCATCATCTACATGAACGCCACTGAGGACCTGGAAAGCAACGGAGTCTCGTTTATTGTGTCTTTCGGTACCAAACGCTGCGAAGCTCGTCTTACCACCTTGCCCGGTTCAGGTCAACAAGCAAACTTGGCCGTTCTTGTTGACGTTCCCCCATTCGAGGCTACTGCATCATCCAGCACTGCAGTCACCATCTATCTTGAGATGGTAGACAGTAACAAGCAAGCCCTGAACGTGCCCGTTGAGGTTGGTCAGTACACGTATACAGACGCGACACCTTACGCCATCTCGAGTCCGTCGCAAGGCAGCACGCGCAAGAGGAAAATGTCAGAAGACGCTCAGTCGCCGAACAAGCGCCCTTCATCGCAAAACCTCCGCGATTCTCCTCTTCACAACCCTGCTGAAGTCAAGTACTCGCCGCCTTCGTCCACCATGGTTGACCCGTATTCTTCTCGTCCCCCGACTTCTTCCAGCGCAATCTCGTACGCTCGTACTTTCAACGCTCCTGCACCTACTCAGTATTCGCAGACCTTGCAACAGGCGCCAACGTACAGACTAGCTCCTACACCCATTGGTATGCCTCAACCGCAGCCATTCAACTCGTACCCTTCGACATACATGACCAGTGACCGAGCAGCACCAACTGCTCAGGTCACTAACGTCTCGTCGAGCGGTGCAAACCCACCTCTCATTCGCACTACTGCTTTGCAGCCCTCGCCTACTGGCATGTCGCCGAGTCAGCCTTTTAACCCATATGCCATGTACCCATCCAACATCAAGGCTGTCCTCAAGCTGGAGGGCGACCTAAATGGCATGGCGAATGATTGGAATGCAGACGAAGTTGCTGCAAGACGTCGCATTGTGCGCTTCCGTCGCAGTCAGAATGGTAGTGTCATTTCTGCTTCCTTCCAGCCCGTCACGCCTGAGGAACATGCGCAAGCGCCTGGCTGCATCTACGTCAACTGCATCTGGTGGGAAGAGGAGAATGGCTGCTACATCACTAGTGTTGATACCATTCAACTTTTGGAGTCGTTGGTCGCTGTTCGCTTTACTGTCGAAGAGAAGAACCGCATTCGTCGCAACCTTGAAGGTTTTAGACCTCAGACAGTGTCAAAGACCAAGGCTAAGTGCGAGGAATTCTTCAAGATTATCATGGGATTCCCAAGCCCCAAGCCACGCAATATCGAGAAGGACGTCAAGGTCTTCCCTTGGAGAATTCTTGCAGGCGCCCTCAAGAAGATCATTGGCAAATACGTAAGTTTTACAGATTTGTTATCTGCTTCTACTTCTTCTGAGCTAACATAATCCCAGTCTGCAAGTTACTCCTCAACGGCTGGCGCTCTTCCTTCACCAAGTTCGGTCGCACCACCCAGACATCAGCTGCACAGCTCATCCCCTCCTTCGGTCACAAGCAACACTTCCATGTCATTCCCTACTAGCATGACTGCAACGAGCATGCCTATGCATCAGTCAAACATATCAGCAGGTATGGGTGCCATGTCAGCTGGACTTGGCGATTCACGCCTCATGATGCAGCAACAGCAGCCGCATGCGCAGCAGCAACAGCAGCAGCATCATCAACCCCAACATCAATACCAGCCGCAGCATCATTACCAAAGCCAACAGCCACCACTACAGCAATCTCATACTCAAGGGCCTCAGTCTGGAGTCGGATGGCATCAGCCATCAACTCACTACACAACCGAGCCCGTTGTCGCAAATCGCACAGGTAGCATAGATTTCGCTACACTGTGGGAGACTACCAACCCACAGGCACCTCAAGGCCACCAGCAGCAGCGCATTCCATCCATCAGTCAGTCGTTGCCTCATCTGTGGCCGCAGCAGGACTGGAAAGATTATCGCACGACGCAAGCCTAGGCGCGATCGACTTTTGATTTGAGCAGCTTGTTGTCTATGCATGTTGCGGAGTTTCAAGTCTTGCATGCATGAGGGAGAGTCATGTGGCTCGACGGCGCTAACAAACCCGGATTCTTTTACACGCCATTTGCTATTTCCTGTTTTTCCTTGGCGTTCGGCGTCCTGGTGCTTGGTCACACTTGCAGGTGATCATTGGGGCTTGTGACTGCCCTTTCTGTGGACCACACGCCTTGACGACACCATCCACCAACAACAACACTGTGTTGCCTTGTTCATGGCGACTGGAAGCAAGCATCATCGACGGCGCATCTGAGGGGTTTCTCAATGCTCGTCACAGCACATCACATCTTTCGGAGTCTTTCTTAAAATACACCTTTGCGACTAGATTTCAAAGGCATGTCTCTCGCGAGACTGGCGGGCGTTTGACACCACTCTGTCCATTTTTGTCTGCCTGGCGTTTTCCCATTACCACCACAGCACCTACACAACCATTCTTAATCCACCATCACCAACTACAATTATACTTAATCATTAAAATCCAATACGCAAGACAAACAGGCTTGGCTGGGACGGTGCATCTGGGCGTTTTTTCTTTCGTTTTCTACTCTTCTTCTTTTTCCACAAGGGTGTCATGTTTCGGCTTTTCGGCTTTTGCGCTTCCTCTAGAGAAGGAAGCATGCTTGAGATACCCCTTCTTTTTTTATTACTCCTTATCAGCTATACCATAACCCTCGCTTTGCATTGTTTCTTCTCTTTTTTTTCGTCTTTTTGCTTTAGATAGTTCACATAACCAATACTAGGAGCCGCAAGTGGATCGGCTTGGCTTTTATTTGATCTTTGTTCCCTCGTCCTCTTTGCCCTGATGTGAAGACGTACGTAACAAGCGCCCTATGCGAAGTCATCGAGTCGAAGAACCACTTCCTTTTTTTTTTTTCCTTCAGCCTTCTAGAAAAGAACAGTGACATGTAGTCAAAACTCCGAGGGTTTGTGGGCAGGCAGGGCACACACGGCACGGGTTGGGCTTAAAGACATGCATGTAAGACAGTTAAACAAGGCCCGAACCCAATTGCTGGCCTTTTTGCGGTTTGCATGGTTCGATGGATGCGGATCGAGGCTTTGAGGATGTATGTGTGGCTCAAAAGGCGGGCCGCTAGCTACCCGTAACCCTCTTTTTCACTACTCCTATAAAATGCATGCGATAAGGATCAACAAATACCGTAATCTTTGCGAAAGAGCGAAAGATGGGGTTGTGGTAAGTCGAAAGAGAAAGAGAGTAAGGAGAAATAGAAAGAGAGGAAAGGAGCAATAGTAAAGAGGGAGAACCGATGTTTGGTTTTTCTTGGTTGTTGCAAAGACCTCAAGCTCTTTTCGCTACTCATTGGGGCCAAACAGATACCTTAGACCTGAGGGCGATACTCAAAAGCTCAAAGGTGGAAAAAGCAAAGTAGCGAAACAGGAACAAGACCAGAAGGAAAAAAAAAAGCGAAACGAAAAAGCCGAGGGTTGAAGTATAATAGAACAGAAGACTTTGACGCAGAAACAAAAGATGAAGGAAAAAGAAGAAACAGGCTTGAGATACATAGAGCAGAATAAGGCAGCAGAGCTGCAAACAACAAAATAAGAACAAAGAAGTAGCTACAGTATTTCGCCTCAGAAAGGATGTATATACATGATATGTGCAAAGAGGAAATCATCGTTGCAGGAAAAAGAAACCAAAGAAATGGACTATACATGGATACACATTCTTCAGATGGTAACATGCTCGTATGCAGTAAGCAATGCGCCATGCCTGTGCTTATTCATCTCTTGAGATCCTCCTTGTCGCTGTAGGAGATCGATCATGCGACGCACGGCTTCTTTGCACTTTGCGAAAAGTTGATCCTTCGAGTTTGCTTCATTGGCTGGTAGGGTAGCCAGAAGATCCGTCATGGTGAGCTGCAATGAAATGTGAGTTTGGAGTTTCAATCATGGGAGAGCAAAAAAACTTACAGCTTCTTCAAAAGCTCGGTGTTGGAAAACCCACCAAACGCCAGCATCACCTTCGAAAAAGTCATTGAGCTTGAAGTAGGCCCAAATGGCTTCGTGGGCTGCTTCTAGCGCACCACGGAAATTGAGCTCAACCCCCACCTCTGCGTCTTCAAACGCTTGGATGACCATCAAACAGTGGTAGTAATTGCTTGTGAAAAATAAGTTTTGGCGAACCGCTCTACCGCTATTCTGAGCCATCTGCCGCAAAGTCTCATAGTCCGAAGTTGTGAGGAACGAAGGGGCAGATTTCCAAATCTCGCGGAAAGAGTTTACCAAAGTCGTTTTCGCACGGGCGTTTTTGGCTATCGGGATAGACAGGGAGACTGGAGAGCATAGGTTTTCCTGCACTTTGAGTGCCAAACGCCACAATGATTTTATGTACAAGACGTCTGCTCTGTCGACATCTTCGGTGATTCTCTGATGTGGCAGAATGGGTGGCTCGGGCTGTCTGGGTTGGTCCTGTGGAGGCGCGATAACGCTGATGCTCATAAGATTCTCGATACGAGCACTGCTGCCCGTGTATCTGGTCGAGTCTTGAGCTTCAACCTCTGTCTCGTTAGTCAAAGAGTCGATTGATACATCGCTGTGGGTAGCTGTCGGCGGCAGTTTGAGAAGCACAGTGAGGAACGTGTCTTGATGGAGAATGGCCTGCCAGAATCTCCTTCGGGTGTGCTTTTCTACAGGTGAGATGTTTGGTAGAATGATGTCAGGGTCGCGATGAAGTCGCAGTGCATAGGCCTGTCGTACAATGATTCCAGACCAAGCATATGCATCTGATGCATGGTTGTCGTTCATCAAGAAATAGCACAGCAGTATCTGAGCACCTAGAGCTCTCAAAGATGATCTATTGAGATAAGAGTAGATGCGAAGTGCCTGGTTAGCAGCAGAAGCTGGGTCTACGTCAGGAGTTTGTTCTGGTTCAATATTGGTAGTCAGGCTTACCCAAAAATTCAGCACTCGAACTTTTCGCATCGTAGCTTGCAAGATCTATGAATTGCGTACCCATAGCATAAAGAGCAAAGTGCAGAGCGATCAAATCAGCATCGGCAGTTTCACGTTCCTTTTCGGGCAAGGCCCAGAATCGCTCATATGCCACGTAAAAGGTTCGTCGATGTAGAAAAGGATATACAGGAGCCACACATTCAAAGTACTTGGCGATCAAGATATCAGCCTGTTGCTTGCTTGGTAGCACTGCGAGGACCTCAGGTAGACCGCCTTGACATGTCCAGTAGTTTGTGAATGGATGAGATGATCCGATACCAAAGATGTTAGATGGTGTTTGTTTGGAGAATGGAACCTGTGATTGCAGAAAAGGCGACCCAAATCCAACAGAAGTTTCGCGCGGAGAGCGATGATGGAACTTGGAGAAAAGATCAGTTCTTACTTGCTTTATGCCAGTAACACTGGCTGGTGAAGATGAGGAGCCATCAAAAGAGCCGTTAAGTTTTCTGATCTTGGCTGGTGGAGGCTTGACCATATGCCTTTGCTTATCAACTCCATTGTCTTTCTGGCTGTAATGGACGTCAGCATGTACATCCTTCCTTTTCTTCGTGATTTATTTGAATACCTTGCATCAGCTATCAGATTAGCAACGTGGGTGTATTTACAAGTCGATTGCCGTTTGATGCAAGCCAAGCAGCCCGGACGTCCTCGGTCACACTGTGAGTGGTTGGTCAGTATATGTTGGTCATAACCAATTGTAGCAAGCCATGCAAGTGGAACGATTTGATATCCATGAGACGCAGCCGCCATGATAAAAAGAAAGAAAGATTGAGAGACAACAAACCTTGGTCTTGCGTTCAACACATTCTTCGCAGCTCAGCGTGGGCTTATTACGCTTCTGCTTAGGTTTCGTGCGTTCGCCATCAGGCGTGGACGTCTTTGCATCTTGAGCTGGTGACTCACTGGCACTAGTTGTGGGTGGTAGACGTGATGGCGCAAAGGCGTTGACAGGCGTCACAGGTACAGATCCGTAAGCTGCAGCATGGTATGGCGACTGTTGAGCAAACTGTTGCACTGGTGGAAGGTGAGGTGGTTGATGTGATGGAAAGACTGATGAATCAGAAGGCAACCCCGACATTTTCTTGCCGATTCGGGTTCCTGCAGTGTTCTTTCTTGACCCCACGCTAACTATTGCGCGTTCTTGTGGGATGAAATGGAGAGGTGGGCCGATCTGCGTTTTTCGAGACTTGTTTCTTGGTGGAAATAATAAGTAACAAGCTATGTGAACGAGCCTCCGGGAATAGAGGAAGAACGCGACTTGTCAAAGACATCCGGGGCGACCGAGGATGTCATGACTTGAGAGCGAAAAAAAGCCAAGCCCTTTTTCCCAACATCCTCGGACCCGTTTGCCATGTTGTTGAATCAAGCAAAACACTAATGAACCTAAAGATGGCCAACCCTCATCCGATGATGCCGACAAGATGCATCTGGAAATGGGCACTGGAAGTACACTCAGAATCCCACTGAGACGGTATCCAGGGCTGAAGTGGCAGTGCAGGTTTCGGGAGTCGCGACAAGCGCGGCACATGGAGAAGCCGGGGAAGTGCAGCTGGAAGGAATAAGACCCGAGGTCGGCGCATCAACAAGTACTGTTTACATCGTCTTGGAACCATGACAAAAGCAGTTCTCGAACGTGGTGAATAATGAAGCTGAAGCTGAATGGGGTATATATTTCAAGCAGACTACCTTGCGCTTAAGGCTAGATCATTCATGTCTCGTAATTGACCACTTATTTCTGGAAGTTGGCCTCTCTTTCCTTCTTCATCTCTTGTGTAGCAGGACGGTTCGAGATTCTCTGCCACCATGCCCAGTAGTGAGGGAGCTCCTTCTCGATCTCGGCGTGGAAAGCATCGCTCTGCTCTCCGAAGATGAAGGGCAGGAGCATCTGCCAAGGAATGAAAGACAGGTCTGCATAGGTGTACTTGTCACCAACGAGGTATTCGGTGCCCTGCTGTTTGAGGTGCTTGTCCAAAACTGTGAGCACACGCTTGATCTCTTTGCTGTATCTCTCAACTGCGGAATCGATCTTGGTTTCGTGGTAGATGTTGAACCAGACGCGCTGGCCGAAGTAAGGGCCCTGTCCGGAGACTTGGAAGTGAAGCCTGGATGTAGTGTTAGTCGAGCTCTGCAATCGGACATATTCATGCCAACTTACCATTGCTTCAACAAGTACTTCTCGGGGCTGGAAGTGTATGTGAACTTGTTCTCCTTGTCGTACTGCTCAACCAAGTACTCGACAATGGCACCAGACTCCCAAAGGGTGATGCCGGTATTGGGGTCCTCAATGGTAGGGGTTCTTCCGTTGACACAGAGCTTCTCGTACTCGGGCTTCTTGAGGTCAGGGAAGTCCCAGAGCTTGTGCTCGTAAGGAAGACCAAGCTCCTTCATGGCCAGAACGACCTTCCAGGGGTTGGGACCGCCAGCATGGCCGTGAATGATGATGGGCTTGAGAGACATGGTTGTAAGTGTGGTAATGGTGAGGAATTGAGAAAGAGAAAGTCAATTGGAACGATCGAACCGGACGCGGCTACCTCAAATGACTTTATATCCCTTCGAGATCCCTTCAACTGGGGGCTACATTGCCTCTTGCCCCACTCACGGTTCATCAAAGCTTCCATGATGTCGCTGCGGAAGAACATTTTCGGGGTTCGGTGTTAAGCTTACGTTCGGCATGCTGCTTAGAAACGCACACTCACCCCTCCTAAGAATGCCATCAATCTGTTGGCAGACCACGGAAGTCGGTGGGTGGGACTGAATAGACGCGGTGTGCGGTATGTGACAGGATTACTGTCTCACAGGCACAAAACCACAATGATGGTCGCATCTGATCCTTTCAGGTACACCATATATACACGATCTGAGCGGGGCTGATGACAAAACATGTTTGCGGGGTAGTTTAAGGTTTAGTAAGCTGAGAAATGACAGTAAATTAAGCATCATTAAATAGAACTATTAGATGTTTCTGAAACTGGGTATCACGCAGCAACAAAGGAAGAAGCACCGTCAAGACCGTCAATCGTAAATCATCATTTCACGCCCATGGCCGCCATGTTGTTCCAGTAGTCCCAGAGACCGCGCGATTCAAGCTGCCCTCTGTCTTTGCGGCGACGAAGAGCCTCCACGTATGACAAGCTTCTTTGGCTTCTTTCGGGAAGGGCTTTCTGCGTCTCCATTGACGTTGTTTGGTTCGACTCTTTCTCCCGTGGTCGGACTCTTGGCAATGGTTCTGCTGGTTCCGTTGAATCGTCGGACTCCGTATCCGTTCTCTCGTCGAGTTGAGTCTGGTGGTGTGGGTAACTCGGATTCTCGCTCTGAGGATTGTACAGAAGTGCGTCTTCGTTCTCCATTGGGGAATCGCTCCGCGCCTGCGTCTGCAGAGGATGATCTTCGTCGTCTGGAAGGGGTTGGCGTCAACTTGGATGCAGGACCTTGAACTCATTATTATCCGAGTTCTGTGGATTGAATGACAGAAGTAGGAGTTGAGAGTTGGGCAAGGAAAACTCGGGGCTAAGTACCTTTACCTTTGCCATTTTGACGTGGAGTAGGGTCCTCGTGGTATGCAGCCTGGTCACCGTCTGTCGGGTCATCAAACAGTATGCCTCCAGTACCTTCCTTGATAGCGTTGACCATGTCAACTGCAAAATCAGGGTTGTCTTTGAAGCAATGTCGGTAGCTCTCAGCATTCTTTTCACTGTCTGGATCCATGATCTGCCGCGCAGCAATTTGGGCCATGAGTTTTCTGAATGGCGAACCCACTGGAGAGCTGCGATAAATCTCGTTGATCTCTTCGGCGTCTGGTACGAGTTGAGCTTCAAGTAAGCCTTGTCTGTATCGATCGATGGACTCGTTCCTCAAGATTGGAAGATCGAACTTGTTGCATAGCAGATATAGCTTGTGGCAGGCTACAGAGTAGTCATATTTCTTCTCGTCCGTCATGTCGGACGTGTCGTCCAATGTTCCTTGATACAGCCATTTTACAAGCAACTCGAAACCAGCAGGATCTTGGTCGGGTAGTTCAAGCTCAGATCTCGAAGAGGGTTTGGACGTCTTGCCGGCGAGGAATTCGGATTCGAAGTAGGGCGAATGGTGACATAATAGGTTGCGATGCAGCGACCAATGCCGACGCTCTTCACCGACGTAAAAGTCGATGGTCGGGCCAGAGAGGAGCCTTTTCCACAAGGTCTTAGCTTCGTCAGGCATTTGCGCCAACAGAAAACAAGCAGACAGAGCTCAAGCGCAAGCAGTGCAGTGTAGTGAAACGTACTCGGCAAAGGTCTTTGCAGTGATCTCGCTGACGTTAGCTCTGGCCATGCGAAGTACTACGGGCGCGTTGTTGGCATACGCAAAGTCGCGCGAGTAGATTGGTGGTAGGTATCGATAAACT
>SWBJ01000629.1:0-14885 GCA_024195555.1 Aureobasidium sp. EXF-12298
CAGCGAACACGGAGAAGGAAGCGCAGGACATCAGACTGCTTCTTCTTCTGGAGCTCTTCGACGTATTTGAGGGCACCCATCTTTTGCAACTGTCAGCGATTGTGACTCTTTCCAGGCGAATGCAATCAATCGTGTGATGCAGAGACGAGACGTACTGTTGCGGTATTGGGAAAGCTGGGTCGTTAGTAAGTCGCACGAGGAGAGGAAATCTTCAAGCAAGCCTGGCTGGAGATGATTTTGCAAAATGTGCTGTGCGCGCGATTCTTGGCGCAACGCCAAGCCGCCACCAACCGAACCACTCGAGCGGTCCGGACCCTTTGACTTTGTTGAATGCTCGTCTGATAGAACAAATGGTAAATGTGAAGGTTGCTGTAGTCATGCTTGTCAACTGTGTTGAGCAAAAGACTTCATCACTTTTGGACATGAATGTTTCATAGCTTGCATAATCTAGTTCAGCCTTGCAGGTGCCGAGCCCAGCTCTGATGCATGGCTCGCTTGTTCCCAAAGGCTCCAAATAAGAGTACGCGACTGAAGGCGATGGATAGTTTACCAGAGATTACGAATTGTGTTCTTGGCCGAACGATGCACATAGCAAAGGTCGAGCCCATCCCATGCCTCTAATTGCCTCAATCATCTTGTCGCAGATAAGAAAGTCACTGGTCTTGAGAGACCTGGTTGTTCGAGATGAAAATCGAAACTTATATATTCTGCCGTTACTACATGGGTAGTCGTTCCACGTTATGCATGCTATAGTCTGCTTCTTTTAGTCTCCTCTTCCGACGCCAACCCAGAGCAAGCGGCTTACTTAGCAGCCTCCTTCATCTTGGCCACACGAGCTGATGTTCTCTTGACGACCTCCTCCTCGTTCCAGATAGTCAGAGCACTGGGAATCTGAACGACAGCCTTGGCCCACTTGCCAGTGTTGGGCAGAGCCTCGATCGACTTCTTGAGCGACGATGGAAGAAGGTTGCCTTCCTTGGAGAAAGCAAAGAAGCGGATCAGGAAAGGTGCAATGATGGCCTGTATTTGTGTCTTCGGTCAGTATCATGCCCGCTGAATGTCTATGCTAGACGCAGCATACCTCAGCAAGTGTGGGCTTGTCCTTGCCGCCAAAGAAGGGAGCAGCATTTGCAAGCAGAGGCTCAATCTCCTTCTCGATAGCAGCAACAGTCTCCTTGGCGAGCTTCTCTTTCTCCTCGCCATCGGCCTTCATCATAGGGTACAGGTTGCCTTGAACCTTTGTGTTCCATGTGTCGACGAAGAAAGCCAATCTAGCTCGGAACAGTGGGGCGAATGGGTCGTGCAAGCTGCCAGGAAGCAAATGCGAAGGACGGGCGTCTGCGAGGAACTGGGCGACAATGCCCGACTCGGTGATGATCTCCTCATCATAGAGGCCAGGCACGGTGTACTTGATTGAGGGTACAAGGCCGCGAGGGTTGATGTCGAGGTACCACTGCTCGCGAGGCTTGTCCAGGTCGATAATGACCTCTTCAAAGTCTAGGCCCAGCTCTTCGAGGGTGATGTGGGCACGGTGGGCGAAAGGACAAAGGTGGTTGGTGTAGAGAGTGATCTTAGGCTGAATGCCCTTGGTCTCGCCGTTGTTGCTCTCGCCGTTGGTGTAGCTGGCCATGATTGCTGTGCGTCTTTTCGGGTTTGGATCTTTTGGTATGATGTCCAGAGCTCTAGCAAGTCTGTACTTGAATGATTCGCGATATGTCGTGATCTTTCACAGGTGGGGTCTCCTACTTCGTCATCAATGGACTTAAGCGGCCTTAATGATTTGGCCCTCGGGTTCGGCGCAATAGATATACCTCGCCCCAATTGGAAATCCGAAGCAAAAACATCAAAATGGCTAGAAGGAAGGAGAGTCGTTTTTCAGAGAACAGGGCGTCTAGGGCGGTCAAGTTGTCAGTACTCCGAGTGCTCTCGAAGAAAATGTTAATTCTTGGGCCATTTGCGCAGCGAGGAGCGCGAGCTAGGTACGCTTGTACCTATGTCTTTCTTAGCAAGGGCGATAGTGATTTGTAGTCTACTCACTGCCATTTAAGACTCATCCCATTGGTATGGTTTCGTTAGCTGATACTGCACGTCACTCCGTCTTCCACAACGAGAAGGGAAAAAGCCTAAGAGCTATCGCTTTTCAAGGCCACGGCGCGTGGCATAAATGTATCACGAATATCATCCAGGTACCTGACAAGCTAAATCCTTATACACAGTAGTTGGCCCAAGGCCGAGGTAAAAGTAGCTCCGTTGGTGATGGTCGAAGTAAGGACGCTAGGAGCAGTCTTAAGATAGTGGTAGGGTGACCCTGCCAAATTATATGTCGTGCAGGACGTATAGTCAGAGTCTCAAAGACGATGTCAGTCATGTAAATTATCTTGCTGTGTCTTAGTCGTATCTGTCGTCTTGACTGGCCAGGCAGTAAAGTCATTGAAAGTCATGGTCCGAACTGAGTGACAGTCCGGGAATCAAGCAGCTCGTCAGAACATAATGACCCTACGAAATCAGCGTCAGAATATCGAGTGTATCTCGATAATTCTTGCTTACAAACAAACACGCGGCGTGACCCAAAGTTCAATGATCGTCGAACAGGACAATATTCCGATGCTTGAAGCACTTTTGTCGACGAATCGGCGGATAACGGGCCCTGTATCTATCAACCTTTGATGTTTGCGATTCTGATATCACAGGGACCGGCACAGTCCGTTTGGTGCGATCTGTTCTACCAATACCCACTCGGCCACTCCGGGTACGCATCGCTCTCACCGAAAACATGTTGCTTTGTAAATCAATCGTCGTGTTAGTTACGTGGGCGAACGTGAATCCCATCGGCGATAGATCTGACTTATCTCGGCAAAGACAAGGGTATCCAAGAATCAACAATAGTGACATCAGTTAATATACGATTACGACCACACAGTTCAGATACAAAACCTGAGCTGATCCAATACCCAAAATCAATAACAATAAATCTCCTTGATTGACCATCTTCACCATGTCAAAACCTACAGTAGCCGTCATCGGAAGCGGATGGGCTGGCTTCGTTTTATCGCAACAACTGAACGTCGCAAAATACAACGTCAAGGTCATATCACCTGTTCGAACCATTCAATACACTCCACTGCTTGCAAGTGCAGCCTGTGGTCTTTTCAACTTTCGACTTGCTGAAGAACCTGTCCGCCGACGCAGCAGACCAAATGTTGAGTACTACAAGGCAATCGCCGAGCACATCGACCTGGAAAAGCGCATGATCAAGTGCAAGCCATCAGTATCAGAGTTTTGGAAAGACAAAGACTACGATGTCTCCTATGACAAGATCGTGATCGCACCTGGCTGTGCTATCCAAACCTTCGGCACGCCTGGGGCTCTGGAACATGCATTGTTTCTGAGAACCACAAATGATGCTCGTCTGATTCAGCAGAGAATACTGGAGATTCTTGATGCAGCTTCGTTACCTGGCGTTACAGAACAACAGCAGAGAGACATTCTTACTATCCGTGTCGTTGGTGGAGGAGCCATTGGTATCGAAGCCACAGCAGAGCTATACGATCTCTGGTATGAGGACATGAGATTCCTGTACCCTCACCTCGATGGCAAGCTTTCCATTGTCATCCATGATGTCGCACCTACTATCTTGTCGACTTTTGATGCGAAGCTTGGCGATTATGCAACCAAGTCTTTGCATGAGAAGAAGGTCGAGCTCAAGACCAGCTCTCACATTGAGAAGGTAGAGCAGGACGCCATTTACACCAAGGAAGACGGCAGGTTGCCGTACGGTATGCTCATCTGGGCCACGGGTAACAAAGCGAACCCTCTCCTCGACACTTTGGACGTCAAGAAGACAGAGAAAGGCATGCCTCGTATCTTGACAGACAAATATCTGCGTGTCTTGCGGCCTGATGGTACTCCAATCGACGGCACATACGCGATGGGTGACGCGGCCGACATTGAGGGTTACAGCCTTCCGACACTGGCTGAAGCGGCCTTGCAGAAAGGCGAGTATCTCACACGTGAGCTCAACAACGAGGCTGCGGGTGCTGCAGCACAGCCGTTTGAGTACAAGCAGAAGGTACACTTGGCCTACCTAGGCAAGCATGACGGTGTGATTGGCGGTAAACAGGACTGGACTGGCGAGGGCGCGTGGCTGGCATGGCGATCAGGCAGTCTGTCGTGGACAAGGAGCTGGAGAAGGAAGATAATGATCTCGATTAGCTGGATGTTTGTTTGGCTGGGTGGCCGTGATATCGCTAGAAAGTGAGCTCTCAGCAAAGAAACACTCATGTATGGCATTCACAACACTAGACGTCGAGAACATGACGAAGTTGGATGCATCTGACGCACAGTTGAAGAGGCCAACCATGTTTAGAAGGCAATGTGTGACAAGATCTGCAGCCACGATATGGCTCACTTGTGGTGAGTTGAGAAAAACTGTCACGATGGAGAAACAATCCAAGTGCGAGAATTGCAGCAACGAAAAGCTGAGCATTGATCCAGCCTTTCGAATTGGCGGAGCCGACTTGAAGGAAGTAATTGCCGCGTCTTTGCGCAGAATCATAGCATGCACTGGCGTGGTCCAATATTGAAGATCTTTTCTCCTATTGTATGATTGCGAGATAGGCACTCTCATCTGCGTACTCGTACACCGTAATCTCATTTCGAAGCTTCCGTCTCGGTGGGAACAGCGCTGGTCGATCGTATGGCGTCAGGTCGGTGACCTAAAGAAGCTCCTCGCAAAGAAAAGGAGGGTTTGGGCTGTTGATTCGAAAGCCGATGGTGCTTCAAGGCTGAAACGCAGTCTTCTTGGGAGAGGTTGTTTCAGAAAATGTCCTTTTCCAGGCACAGGGCAGTTTGAGCCGGATTTTTGGCCAAGCTTCGCGGCTTGTCGGCTTCCAATCTGGCCTCGGCCCGCGACTCTCCGACACTGCCCTGTCGATCATGTATCTTCTTCCTCTGCATGTCACAACATCACGAGTCGACTCCAACTTCCACACACTTGCTATCAGTCCTCTCGCTTTCTCATTAGCACGCATTGAGGCAAGATTAAAAGTCTCACAGGGCCGTGCTGGTTCTAGGAATTCAATCTCGCTCTGTGTATTGGCAAATCTCTGCCAGCAGACGACCTAACCAGAAATAGGCACAAGTTTCAACACCGCCTCAAGCACAGACTTCATCCACCCAATTAACCATCCACGCCATTCTTCCTACACTCCCGTGCCTTCCGTGGTTGCCTGAGTTTTGAGCTGTCAAGTCTTTGCAGAACTCAGTGGCAAGCCGTATTGTTGCGGTCTGCAGGGGTCTTGTTCGCAGCTTCCGAACTCTTCGAATGCTTCGTTGCTATCGCAGCTTCCATGCCCAGCTCTGACGAGCACTTTCCGCATACGTTCATGAATGCAATCTCGTTGTAATCCAACGACCAAGCATGAACCTGACCGAGCTTTTCAACGTTGTACTGAAGAAGCCGTCGTCTTCTGAGAGTTGGGGTTTGTGGAGTAGTAGGCCAGTTTCATCTGTACAAGGCTAGAGAGTGGACTCGAGACTGTCGATCACCATACCTCTTCTTGCCACGCCTGCTGCGAGGTTCTGCTTTGAGACAAGCTAATTTGTGAATCCATCTCTTTTCAGTTTGACCATCACGAGACTTCCCACCTCTAGCAACTCAGCGCCCTCCCGCTTTACGAGGAAGGTACGACTCGTGCGAGATGTCTCGCATGGACCTCCGTCTTTATCCAGACTGGCATGTCAGCACGGCTGCCGCAGACATGTCAAAATCCTTAATCTTATCAAATACTGGTATGATCGATGCTCTGTTGCTAATCCTGTAGCAGTTTAACCCACTCTTTCTGGTCGATGCATTCAACATGGTCTTCGTCCTCTGTATAAAGCATCTCGTCTTGCCTGCCCTCAATACTCTTTGGATCAGTTCAGTTTTGTCTTTTGTCTTTCGTCTTTCGTTCCTTTGCCAATCAAGAGCTGTGCTCTGAAGCAAAACCCTCGCTCTTTGTTTTTACCATCAATCTACCATCCGATCGTTTCAGTCCCTCATTATCCCTAATCGACAGCAAAGCGACTGCTTCGCTTCTCTCTCAGGATGAAGCCCAGCACTTACATGCACTTGGCGGCCTTCTTTGGTCTGTCCACTGCCGCTCCTTGGAACAACAAGCGTGATACCAACACTTGCCCTTGTGCTCCCAATGGCCAGGCCAGCACTTCTACTCAGACCATCACCCAATGGTCTACTCAGACTCGCACCCACACCATCACAGAGCACGTCACCCACTACATGACTACGACTGCTGCTGGTTCAGCGGTCCCATCAGTCCAGACTGACGCTGCTGCCTCTTCTGCTCCTGCTTACCAGGGTGGTAACTATGGTGGTTCGCCTTCGGCTGCAGCTTCGTCTTCGGATGTCGACGCTTCCAACGGCTCTCCTACAAACACAGCTCCCGGTGGCTCTGGTGCTACCACCCCCGCTGCATCTGCCAATGTCCCCGCCGTCACTGGTACTACCACTATGGGCTCTGCCGGTCCCGAGGTCGTCTACGTGACTGACATCGTCTCCGAGACTGTGACCACATGTCCTGCAGGAGAAACGTGAGCTTCATCTTTATCCTTGATTTGATGAGCTTAACTAACATTTTCTAGTGTCACCTCTGCTGGATCTACCACTGTCTTGACTGCCCCTAGCGTCATTACTTCGACCATCACCAACAGAGCCACTGTCACCTCGGCTGCTTCGAGCGCCGATGCTGCCATGCCCTCGTCCCCTGCTGCTACCGAGGGTGTCCCCGCCGCTTCTCAGGGCGTTCCCGCCGGATCTGAGGGCGTTCCCGCTGCCTCTTCTGGTGTTCCCGCCTACGGTGCTCCCGGATCTAGCCCTGCTGCTTCCGAGGGTGTTCCTGCTGCATCTCAGGGTGTCCCTGCCTACGGTGCCTCGACCCCTGCCGCTCAGTCTACTTCTGATGTTGGTGCCGCTATGCCTTCATCTCCTGCTGCAACCCCTGCTGCCTCTGAGGGCGTTCCTGCCAACGGCAACGGTACTCCCGAGACCACTCCCGCCGCTTCTGAGGGCGTTCCTGCTGGATCTGAGGGTGTCCCTGCTGCCTCTGAAGGTGTTCCCGCTGCTTCCGAGGGCGTTCCTGCCTATGGCAGCACCGTCGTTGTCCCCGAGACCTCCACTGTCATGCCCGTTCCTTCTCCTCCTGCCAACTCTGACGAGACCCCCAACAACATGCCTTCTTACGGCCAATACTGGGGAACTGCAAGTGGCGGTGCTTCTTCTACCATGCCTGCTGGCGCTGCTGCTCCTTCTGGACAGATGCCCTCAGTCTGGTACCCCAGCAACTGGCAGACTACCGCTGCCAGCTCGTCTGCAGCTAGCCCCGACACTCCCGTTCCTACTTCCGTTGGTCCCATCACTGTTACTCTCTACAGCACTCAAATCGACACCATCACCTCGTGTGCTCCTGAAGTTACTGACTGCCCTGCCACTTTGAAGACAAGCCTCATCGCAACCGGCACCTCTCTGATTTCTTCAGGAGTCGCCCAGCCTACTGGCGCTGGCTACACATGGAGCAGCCCTTACTCTGCTGGTGTTGCCGCTCCTTCAGGTGCTGCCCCCTCAGGTGCTGCCCCCAGTGACAACCTGACTGATGCTGTCCAAGGCATGCCTGGCGCTACTGACTCTGCTGCTTCGCCTGCTGGCACCGACGTTCCCGTCTACGGTGCTGGTGTATACGGATCGGCATCTGGCAACAACGCCTCGTCTCCTTCCGCACCTGCTGAATCTGCCGCTGCTACCCCTAGCGACAACTTGACTGATGCCGCTCAGGGTACCCCTGCTGCAACTGACTCTGCCTCTTCGCCTTCCGACTCTGCCTCCTCTCCTTCCGACTCTGCCTCCTCGCCTTCTGACTCCGCTGCCTCGCCTGCTGGCACTGACGTTCCCACCTACGGCGGTGCTGCATACGGCTCGGCATCCGGCTCAGACTCAGGAAGCGCCTCGTCTCCTTCTGGATCATCTCCTTCTGGCTCGTCTCCTTCCGCTCCCGCTGAGTCCGCCCCCGCATCTCCCAGCGACAACTTGACCGATGCTGCTCAGGGTACCCCTGCTGCAACTGACTCTACTTCCTCGCCTTCCGACTCTGCTGCTCCCTCTGACGTCCCCGCCTACGGTGCCGACTCTGGCTCGTCTCCTTCCGGCTCATCCCCCTCGTCCAGCCCTAGCGACTCGATCGCTGACGCTGCCAACGGTACTCCCACCGGCTCTGCTTCTTCCCCTGATGTGACCGGCTCGACTGGCGCAGGTATTGGCGGTACAGGTGGTATCTCTGGTGGTATTGGTGGTGAGGCTGGTCTGTCTGGCGGTGCTTCTCCTTCCGCTGCCGCTGCCTTGTCTGCTGGCGCTTCTCCTTCTGGTTCTCTCGCTGCAGGTGCTACTGATGCTGCCGGACTTGGCGGTTCTGCTGGCCTTGGTGCCGGCGCAGGTATTGGTGGTGCTGCTGGCCTCGGCGCAGGTGCAGGTATCGGTGGTTCTGGCTCTGCCGGCCTTGGTGCAGGCATTGGCGGTTCTGCTGGTCTCGGCGCAGGTGTTGGTGCCTCAGGCTCAGGCTCAGGCTCTGCTGGTCTCAACGGTGGCGCAGGCATTGGCGGTTCTGGTTCTGCTGGCATTGGTGCCGGTGCCTCGGGCACTGGTGATCTTGGTGCTGCTGGTCTTGGTGGCTCCGCTGGTCTTAATGGTCATGCCGGCCTCGGCGCAGGTATCGGTGGTGCTGCTGGACTTGGTGCCGGCGCAACTGGCACTGGCAGCTTGGGCGCCCAAGGAACTGGATCTGCTGGCCTCGGCGCAGGTGTTGGCGGTTCTGCTGGCCTTGGTGCAGGTATCGGTGGTTCTGCCGGACTCGGTGCAGGCGTTGGCGGATCAGGCTCTGCTGGTCTTAACGCAGGCGCAGGTGCTAACGGTTCGGGCGAAGCTGGTCTCAAGGCCGGTGCAGGTCTTGGTGGTTCTGCCGGACTCGGTGCAGGCATTGGCGGATCAGGCTCTGCTGGTCTTGACGCAGGCGCGAGTGTTAACGGTTCAGGCGAAGCTGGCCTCAAGGCCGGCGCTGGTCTTGGTGGTTCTGCTGGTCTCGGTGGTTCTGCTGGTCTCGGTGGTTCTGCTGGTCTCGGTGGTTCTGCTGGTCTTGGTGGTTCCGCCGGCCTCGGTGCAGGTGTTGGTGGCTCTGCTGGACTCGGCGCTGGTCTTAAGGCTGGTGCAGATGCTGGCGCCTCTGGCTCTGCCGGTCTTGACGCAGGTGCTGGAATCGGCGGTTCCGCTGGCCTTGGTGCTTCAGGCTCTCTTTCCGGCGCTGCTGGCGGTTCTCTTGACGTCTCTCTCGGTCTCAACGCTACTGTCAACGTTTGGGGCACCTTCGACATCCTCGCTGACCACGTCCACTCCTACACTGCTGCAATCAACGCCACCTGCAACGGCATCTCGGGCAAGGCTTCTGCTGCTCAGATCGCTGAAGTCAAGGAGAACATCCAAGTTCTTATCAGCCTCGTCGGCCAGGCCAAGGCTCACCTCAGCACCGTCGGCGGTATCTCTGGTCACAGCAACGCTGAGCTTGCCGCCTTGATCTCTGAGCTCCTCCTTGAGATCGAGTTCACCGTCAAGTTCGCTGTCAAGGTTTGCGGCTTCTCTGCTCTCAAGGTCGTCATCTTCTCTCTGGCCGCTGCCTGCCAGGGTCTGATCACCGTTGCTTGCTCCGTTGTTGTTGGCCTTAAGGTTGAGCTCGCCGCTCACCTCAGAGGCATCGTTGGTCTCGGTGCCTACGTTCTCGGCAGCATTGTGTCTTTCATCCTCTAGATGAAGTGAAAAATCGGTTTCCTTTTTTCCCTTAGCAATGTACTGTAATTATCAGCTATGCTTTTTTTTTTCTCAGTAAGCATTAGCACAACACACATAGTTTAGCACTATTTCTTTTACGATCTGTCTATATCTCGGTTTTATGTTACAATACCTTGTTTATACTCTTTTTGACCCATTGAACACTGCCTTCTGTAATAGCACTCTTCTATCTTAGCATATGACAAGTCTCTGAGATGTGTCTCTTCTCACCTTCTCACCCTCTAAACTTGGTAGAAGTAGAGAGGGCGACTAAAGATCGCCCGCTCGTGTATTGTCTGCATGAAATATTGCTTATTCCCCAGCATATATGTATGCCAGGACCTTATTTATGCAGCTTTCATCCATGCACAACTAATGCAAGCCTAGGCTTCACTCCCACGTAAATTCTGCATCTCCCCACTAAAGCAAAAAAAAAAATTCAAAATCAGCAAAATCTCACTGACGCCCCTTGGTCTTCTTCACTCGTTCTCCCTCAGGTAGACAAAAAGAAGAACAAAGAACAAAAGAAATGTTGACGAGAGTGGGATTTGAACCCACGCCCTTTCGGACCAGCGTATCGATTTGAAATTAACCTTAAGCTGGCGCCTTAGACCGCTCGGCCATCTCGCCTATTCCGGCCGGGAAAGATCTTGCTATTTCCAAGCTTTGGATGGGACTGTGGTCGTAAGGTGCGAATATATTGCGAGTCATAAAGAAATTGATGCTGCGCTCGCTGGAGTTCGCAGGGCAGGTTTCCTCTACGCAGCGTTGACGGAAGATAATGGCAACAACGTTGTTTCGATATGGACGGGTGACTGAGGACCTATGCTCAGGTACCTGATTCCACGTCTCTAAATCATGTCTGCTTATGTATGGCAGCGTTGGCATTGCCGGGCGGTTCGGCGATATCACGAGCATGAGAAAGGTGCAGGATAGGACGACAGGACTGTGAAGTCTCGCCACGACTGTTGACAATAAACCGTCCAGGCCAAGGACATGATGACACCCATAGTATGTCAGCGCCGAACAATGACGAGCTTGGGCCGACCCTTTGAGACAACTACCAGTTCTTCAGACACTTACGAAGACCATGACGAACCCACAGTCGTGGTCCTTGTAGAAATCTTGCTAGACACCTATTACAAGATCAAGAGGGACCTTCAGATCAATATGCGACAGAACATGCATTTCAGAAAGTTGATCCCAGTGCTTAAGGCCGAGACCATTGATGACCAGGATCGTCGCATGGAGTGTAAATTCATTAAGCCACGAGATAATAATTTCAAGGTTTGGGACCTGTCGGCGGCGTGATCGGAATAGCTCGTGATGTTGAGCATGTAGGCATATGAGAGCCTTTTTGACGGAAAGTGAATTTTTCCTTGAGGAATCTCGAGTACCAGTCGCAATGCTCTCAAGAAGTCGGCTGTAAACTAGAGCTTTGCATCACCTTTGTCCTTTGATGATTATCTCATGTAACTCGAATGAGATGTAATGGGATGTTCAAGACCGATTGATCGCTGACAGCTTTTGGTTCATACCATCGTAGACGCTGATGAACACAGAGATGACTGACGACTGAGTTCCCAAATCCTATTCAAGGCTTTGATCCTGGCAGAATCTCGTTGAGATCAGTTGTCCCGCTAGAAGTCGTATCTGATTTCTGCTCGCTTTTGGATGGTTCGCTTGACCACGTGAGATGTTCGTACCCGATTGGATGTACCCTGGACCAATCCTTGGTGAAACAAGGATTGCACTGTAGATGGATGAACAGATTAGCATAGTCCTAGGTAGGTAGAAACCGCTATTTGGTTCAGAAAGAAACCGCCGACATTGCACATACATCGTATCGGTCTTCAGAGTCATTGTTGCGCTTCCACCACAAAGACTTCCTTAGCAACATGTTACAACCAGAACAAAGGCGGACATCCGTTCTCTCATCCAACTTTGGCGTGTGAGTCTTCCAAGAGCGCACAAAGCCATGTCTCAATCCACTAACGACCCATCTGTAAAAGTTATTCCGTTGGTAGAGAACACGCTGGTAGGCCCCACTCCGTGCAGCTTTGATCGCGCGACCCTGGATCAGCTTTTTCTCTCTCGCTTCTGGATTCTGAGCATATTCTTTTCTTGTTTTGGCGTAGAATTTATCGTATTGTCGTCTTCGCGTTTCGGGATCCGTCGACCAACCCGACCCCGATTTCAATGAGGAAATGGAGAAGAGCCGTAGCAGGTGGTTTTGGGGCCAAAGATGTGAGAATGTAAGACGACCCGCGGCTCTCGTAGTGGTGAGCATGGAAGAAACCGTCAAGACCATCAAAGTTGTTATCACAAATATATGCAGGAAGTGGTGCGTGCAAAGAGCAATGGTTGATGAATAGAAAGTAGGTATGGTCGGTTCATTTGTCCGGATGCCAAGGCGTGCCTTCCGCAACAATATTTTTGTCCTCTCGCTCAAGTTCTACTCTATCAAAACGCTGCACAATCGAAATACACCTGAGCTATTAAAGAAAGAATGCCGGATGAGGTCTCGAAACATTTGGGTATCATTCGAAATATTAACAATCGTGCTCTCAGACTAGAATGTGTGACCCAGCGAATTGAGACCGTTCTTGAAGAAATCGTCCCTTTTGACCTCAAATGCAGCATCCACCTTGAGACTAGCGACCAGCGAAGCTCCTGCCCAAGTGCCCGACGTTTGGACTCCTCGCACCTCGCCTTGCATTGTGATGCCACGCTTCAACACTTCACGCTGTAGCTTTTCGGCAACCTCATCGCGTTCTTGTGGCGCATTACGAGCCTGGAGCTGTTCATCGGCAGGAGCCGCGACTTCATTATTGGCATCAGGTTGCTTGGTTCTCATTGGTATTGTCATCGTATGCTGCTGTGCTGATTGTTGTCTCTTTTCCGTAGCAGAGCCATAGTTCATGACTGGGTCCCACCCTTTAGCATTGACTATGTTTTCAATCTCTCGTAACAGACGAGGTTTCAAGCCTGGTATGTCGCTTACACCACCAGTGATGAGAATGCGCGAAACACAGGTAGCCCGAACGTCTAGTGGAAGCGACAACAAGCACTTGTATGCCAGAAGATGTATAGGAAGATCATGGTCATCGATCTGCTCGAGTGAGATGGGTGTTGAGAAGAAGGTTTCCTCAGCTGGGTCCGCCAGACACTCGAATGGGACTTGCGCTGATGAGGCTCCAAGCGGGAGAGTCACACTGTCACCAAATTGCTGATCGTGTGAGCTACGACACCATGCCATACGCGTTACCACATCTTCAGCCGTTTCAAAAGAGAGAGAATCCGAAGTAGGAACGCGCTTGCGAAGAGTATCGGCCATGTGTCGAGTAAGGGTTTTACCGGCGCGAGTTGACCTTTTGTGGAGGACCTCGCGATACTCGTAGAGAGCGGTAATTGTGGTTTCGTGCCATCCAATATCGATGATCAAGGCAGAGCGCAAACCGGCCGAGACAGCACACAGTAGAGGTGGTGTCCATAACTGAACAGTGGCAGGTTGAAAGGCATTGAAGACGACATTCAGAGTGAGAGAAACGAGGGGATGAGGCAAGGCCGAAGGAAGGACAAGAAAGACCTTACGAGGCCGTTGATCGAGCATGAGGTAGTTGGTATGGGCATTTCGTATAGCGCGTTCGATCTTGTCCTCGATCAGACCGAGATTCATATCCCGGATATCCAGATCCCACAATTCCCAATCTTTTGCCCAGTCATTCTCAGAGCGCTGTGTGGCGGATGTGGTGGTGAAGTCGTTGAGGCGCCTTAGTTGGTCGGGGCCGAAGGGGATGATGCATCTCGGAGCGGAGTCGCCAGCAAATCCTGCACGAAAAGATCGTGTTCCCAGTTCATAGATCAGAGTGTCTTCCTCAGCACGATAAGAAGCACCAGGCGAGGTGAGTTGGCTCGAGAGGGAGCGGGTCAAGAGTGGAGTGTGCGGTGAAGCTGGGGTAGTGGCTCCAGGGACACCCAGACCAGAGCGAGAGCGATTGTACGAGGGTTTGCGCGCGAAATAGTCGGGGGCGGCCATGAGGAGATGAGTGTGGACAGAGGCCGAGCCTCGCCAGGAAGATTATCAGAATTGAACAATCATGGTTGTATGCTGAAGCTGTTTGTCGTCTTGTGCTTGGGCGCATGCTGAAGCTCGCGCGCTAGTGGGCTCGACGCAAGCCGAAGAAAAGCCGCCGAAATTTTTGGCCCTTCGACAAGAACCTGCACCGAAGCTGAAGTCTTGTCTTGCGTTCTGCAGAGAAAAAAGGTCGTCGAGCCCACCACCTACAGCGTCGCGTCTATTCAACTTCAGCGACCCTCGACCTTCCTTTACCACGACCCCAGACACTCCGCCGACAAGATGACTCTTTTCATCCTCACAGAAACCTCGGCCGGTTATGCGCTGCTCAAGGCCAAAGACAAGAAGCTCTTGAAGCGCTCCGACATCCACGAGGAGGCTGCTTCCGCTGAGGGCGCCGCTGGCCTGTACGATTCGCACGCCCTGTCTCGCCCTAGAAATTTCAACTAATCCCCATTCTCCAGGCTCAAGCTCAAGCAATTCCAGAAGTTCGACAGCGCCGCCGCTGCCCTCGAGGAGGCTGCCGCTCTCACCGATGGCAAGGTCACTCCCATGCTCGCCTCGCTGCTTGACACCCTCAAGGACGAGAAGAAGGTCCAGCTCGCCGTTGCCGACCCCAAGCTCGGTCAATCTATCAGCAAGCTGCCCAAGCTCGACATTGAGTGCATCGCCGATTCCTCCACCAACGACGTCTACCGTGCCATCCGTGAGCACCTCCCTTCGCTCATCCCCGGTCTTATGCCCGACGATATCTCTACCATGTCTCTTGGTCTGTCGCACTCGCTCTCGCGCCACAAGCTCAAGTTCTCCCCCGACAAGGTCGACACCATGATCATCCAGGCTATTGCCCTGCTCGACGACCTGGACAAGGAGCTGAACACCTACGCTATGCGTGTCAAGGAATGGTACGGCTGGCACTTCCCCGAGATGGCCAAGATCATC
>SWBJ01000630.1:0-14875 GCA_024195555.1 Aureobasidium sp. EXF-12298
GCTCTCTATGGCCACACCTCTATCTCTGAATACTTTGTGCATTTTTATAGTGTACACTTTGCTCTCTGCGTAGTCGGAGGTCGATGGATACAATGGGAAGTTACAGACTTTGGCACACGGGGAGGTTCGAGGACTTCACCGTTCAGGTCGGGCAGCATCTCAGTATGACGTACGAGATCAGCATCCTGCTTCAACAGTCTAAGAGAGTTATGGCTTCTAATCTTTGTCAACTCGTTGACCTTACGAACCAGCTCAATTAATCATGACCTCGGGCCCACCAGTCCATCTACCTCCAATCGCGGTCGGAGTCCTCGACAACATTCGCTGCGATGAATCGTCTCGAGTAGAAGTATACTTTCTCTCGTCTTCAACTCTGTCACCGGCGTCACTTTCTTCGGTTTGTGAATCTTTGACAGAGTCTTACGTACATGATCTATTGGGTGATGAACAGGTGGAAGACTACCACCAGTTCCTCACGTCTATCCTGTCACCTTTCGATTGTGTTCAAAGTTGTATCGCGAACCACTTTGACACTCTGGATAAGTGGCTCCTTGGGCATCCGACGCCACAAGAATTTTCAGCCATCTATCCTCATGGCATCCTCGTGTTTGACAAAAATGAGCAAGAAACACTACTTGTACACATCGACTCCATTAACAAGGAGTGGCATATAGGATCTATCTACCTGCCTATCGTCGATCTGGAAGCAGATCTCACCAGCCTTTTACTTGGCGATGAGGGCTTTGGTGATTTATGCGCTAGATACGATGTTAAGGTGCCTCAGAACGATCCTGACATCGATGAAAACTACAAGGAGCATCAGAAGGACGAGACCGGTGCATGGAAGAACAATCCACCACGCTTCGCTGTCTTCTCGACAGGATGGCTCTATGCGCTGCCTGTGGAAGGCATGCTGGACGATGCACACGCGGATGCACCCCTTGGCCATGGCGATGCCAATCTCTACTCTCTGACCGGCGGGCAATACCTCGGAGAGAAGGAACGACTCAGAGCAAAATTTCCTGCGTATGTGGCTGCTGACCAGAGGGGCGAAAGGAGGCATGAAGGCAAAGGACCGTGTGCTTCCTGCAGGCCTCTGCACAAAAACATATTCATCGAAGTCGACAACTCTGAACCGCAGACCAAGGGTGTCTTGATCTGTACGATGGATTGGGATGGCTACACAGATGGCAAAAGTGACGACCAGCTAGCCGATGTAGGATTGAACGCCAGAATTGAGACAAAGAGAGTCGGTGTCGCTTTTACAGTGGCCACAGCAAAGGCCATATCCTCGAATCTGGCAGACCAGAAGTCTTGAGACTGGCAGGAGAAAACCTAGGATAATCTCAATTACATTGATATTGCATTGAGGCCAAAGTCGACTGTCTCTTCCGATAAGCGGATGTAACGATGACTTGGAAGCATCTTTCTTGCTGTTCGGCGAGTGCGCTGTGCCTGCGTCCTATGTCTTTCCATGTACATTACGTCTTCTGGTGGTAGGCAGCTAGATCGGCCAAGGATATACCTTATCGAAGCATGTTTTGTGGCAATCTGCTGTAGCTTCAATGGAAGGAGACAGTGGAGATTGAGCCGAGAAAACATCATCCGCTTCTGGGTATGTAGTCAAATGGTATGACCAATCTTGATCCAAAATAAGCTGAGTGTAGAATGCCAAGACATATTCAGCGTACGGCCTTAATAAGAAAGAACGATAGAATGTGTATGCCAAGGACACAGAGTGCTGACAAGTCATGTTCATGGACATCCTTCGCCCAAAATGTGTCTTCAATGAGATTCAGCTGATAGATCTGACCAACGGTCTAGCATGGAAGACAACTCCTGAGATTGTAGAAGGCTCCCAAGCCTTGCATTCAGTTTGTTGACTGGTACGATGACATTGGCATGACCAGAAGGATTCCGTCGATCAGAGTCGGTGAGTAGGCGGGTTCCAGATTGTCATGGCCTGCATTGTGGCTTGTACGCGTATGTCTCCAGACGATACTGCGTGCTTATAGTACGTCCGAGCCTGGTTCCAATATGCTACGATCAAACCTTGTTCCTCGAATCAGGCACAGTATGAGTTACTCTGTCCCTCTGAGTGCTGATGCTCGTACAAATTCATGCACAGAATGTTCTCGTGCTCGAAGAAGCAATGTACCCTTGATGATACGGGAATGGCCGAAAGCTTAAGCTCGTCTGGTCCCTGGTTTCAGATCTTGATCACCGTCTGTGGCCTCGACTTGCCCTCAGACACCGATGTACGCACGCAGGCGCGTTGAGATTGGAGAACGGAATTGCTGATATCTGGGAATTCAGCTTACGCCATGACATTGCGTCGGTGGTATTCGCTAGTCTACCAAAAGACATACAGTCGGCCCGAGCTGCGAGGAAAACGTGGGGTATACCGAGGAAAGCGTTGTCGAAAATTGGAAGGTTTTATGCAGGGACATATGTACTTTGATCGCAGACAAGAGCGTCCAATGTTTCAGACCTTGAAGTTCCGATACTCAGAGATGTCCAATGTTCATATGTTTAGCACAGTCACTGGTCTTGCGACCAATGTTCCATGCTTGCCAGTTCAGGTAAACGCTCTATTTTGCAATCTGTGGGGTGAACGCGTGCGGATCAATCCTAAGCGTACGAGTACAATACGGGCGGACTATGATCTGTTGCCGCACCTACCTAATCTTACCCATGTCCGCGGCGATGGTGCTGGTGCTGACTCGGAGCGGCTCTGAAGGATTGTACTCGTTGAGAGTCTAAACAGACAAGAGCGAGTCATATTTGGCTTTCGAAGAGCCTGTAGCTTCGAGAACTAACATCCTGTACCTAACGGACATTGAAGGGAATCCTTTACCAGGGTAGCAAGAAGTAGGGACAATCGATCGAGCCGTAGTCATGAGTGGTGCTTGTTCGAGATCTGAACAGGTGCACGAGCAAGGACTGAGTGAGGTTGCGAAAGCATAGACCTCCGGGATGCGGCTGGCTGATCGATCGCTCTGGGGAAAGATCTTCCGAGTTCTCTACTCACAGCCTCTGCCTCCAAATCTGCATCAACCGTTGAACCACCCGCAGAGTGTTTCATCAAGGATCAAAGAGTACACGGTGAAGTGACCCACGAGTCATTGCGATCGGAGTCCGACCAGAGTTTATGCTGAGCATAAACAAATGTCCATGTATCGCAGCACACAACACTTTGAACTTTGCAGGCTTCAGCGGCTCGAATCGCCATAGGATGCACTTGGAAACCCGATATGAGACATTTTATCCTTGTAGACGATCATCTTGAGCTACGTTCCAGGCTTCGATATTAAGCCATGATGATCTGGTACAGTGCCTTGATGCATCTTACTCCTCAGGACTTGCAATCCAAAGGATGGCGAGTCGGTACATGAGTCAATGCTTGATCTCTTAGAGCACGTCCTACACGATGATCATCTTCTCTTGCGTTATCTTTTGCCCCAGAAAATCATGTTTGGGACTATTTCATAACCCTCGAAAGGCCCTTCCGCACCGCTCGTTCTATTATTGCCGGCTGACCATATACGCTCTCTACTCGTCGCGCTTCAGGACTCTGAATATTGCCTTCCATGGCGTCTCTCCTTGCTATCAGAGATCTCCTCGAGAAGAACACCAGAATCACTAGCGAGACGGATCTGGCCATCATATCAATAACCTGGGGCTTCACACTTGGATTCGGCTTCTTAACAACATGGACTGCTATCAAGCAGACAAGGCACATGTGGAAAAGACGGAATGGTCATCTTAACCATCCGTACATCTGGATGGTCTGGGCTGAACTGGTGTCGAGTCTTGCTCTGAGCATTCTATGTTGGCTTGTGCTGCAAGGGCCTTTGCCTCTCAAGTAAGCCATTAGACATTCGTTCACAACTGTAGAAAACGACTGACCATCACAGTGTCTACAGTTTATTTGCGATATTGAGTTGCTGGGTAGTTCAGGTTCATTGTCTCTTCCAGATCATCATCAACCGCGTCTCAATTTTGATGGTCGATCGGAGGCGAGCAAAGCAGCTCAAGATTGGCTGTGTTATTAGCATCTTATGTCTAAACGCCACCGTCTTCTGCATCTGGATCCCCGCAAAGCTGGAAGTCAACAAGACATACGAAAAGATCAATGTCGTTTGGGACCGTGTTGAGAAGGTCATTATTCTCCTTGTCGATGCTGGGCTCAACTACTACTTTATCGTCGTGGTCCAAAAGCAACTCGTCAAGCCTGGTCTCCCAAAGTACAAGCCGCTCGTCAAGTTTAATCTTTATATGATTCTCATCTCGCTAGCGATGGATTGCTTGATCATTGGCATGCTGTCCTTGAAGAACTCTTTGGTATATCTGATGGTCAGTGGCCTTTGTGTGTTCCATTCGCCGTGACATCTAGCTAACAAAATATCAGTTCCATCCACTAGCATACATAGTCAAGCTCAAGATTGAGCTCTCAATGGCCGAGCTTATCGCCATCGTGGCTCGAAACCAGGAGAACGGCCCCATACGCTTCAACGACCCATCGAGCTCGAATGGCACGATCAGTGCCAAGAGCTACACCTTCAATACCCTAACGACCCAGAGCAAACGAGCTTCTGTACAGCAATCTCCTGCAACATCTGACGATGTCGAGCTCGGCGATGTCAGACCGGAAACGGGAGAGGCCATGCACAGCCACTTCGGCATCATTGAAGAGGAAGAGGAGCGGCGCAACCATGACTCCGAAGATATCGCCAACGGGTTCGTGGTACACAGGCACAACGAGATCACAGTTGAAGTCGAGAGCGCTCCCTCGGAGCGATCTGAGAAGACCGATGGTCAAGGGGAGAACTATGACTCGAGGAGACATACCTCGGACAGTGATGAGGCCCCCTTGCGCAAACCGACAAACATCATGGGCCTGAACACAAAGGTCTGGGGTCACTACTAGACATGGGATTGCTTGGCTCAAGGTAGGACACGAGGCCATCTCAACCTCATCATGGCTCGAAGCAAGCTTGATGGATTTTCAGTTGTATATATTCATTTCTTTTCTTGCTGCAGGCAGACAGGACTGCTGTAAATTTCTCGACGACAGGTGTGTCGTCACTTTGATACCCAACTACATTGTATAGTATTCTATTTAGGACCAGGTCCATATCATGCCAGTCACAGAGAAAGGTATCTCGAAACCAGTCCCACATTCCTCATCCATCCAGAGTTTGGCCTCTGTGAGTGACTCCATCTTTTCACGCGTTGCGGAAGTCTCGACTTGCAGCAATTGACTTCCAGACGTCCAGCCACGCCACAACAAGGCTGGCCAGAAGATGCGATTAGTTTTGGGGTACTCGGTCGAAGGATCGCACTGTCATATGCTGTCATGTCTGCATGTTTTCTGCTCCCCGAGGCATAGTTCGTCTACTAGCGGCTGCAACACACAGCCTGCAATTCAACATTGCTGTAGCAAGCGTGTTCAGTTGCCCAAACTCTTGACGACAGCAACGCCCAGCGTTACAAAAGCAGCCAGATCAACAGTCATGCCTCTCAGTCTGTTGTACCATAGCCACTCGTCTAGTGCGATATTTGCGTCTCTTGCAGGGTGGTTTGTGCGAATAGCCTCCTTGGAAGCGATCATGAAAGGCATGAAGATGAAATGTGTGACTGCGAGTATCGCTCCAGCACGGTACCAGGATCGTGCCGGGCTTCCACGAGAGTAAAGGTTGGCGATAGAGGCAACAACAGTCAAGGAGACAGAAGTCAGACGGCGGTAGAAGCCAGCGTGAGAAACGACGGGGAAGTATGTGGAGAGAGCGGCATTGCTTTTGGTACGTGTTTCGGGCTGGTTGAGGGCCGACAGGAAGAGGTTACTGTCAAAGGCATGGTCGAGGGTCAAAGTGGCTGCAATCAAAGGTGTGATTCTGAGAAGTTGAACGGGGTCGACGAATTGACGGCTGGCCATATTTGCGACGATAAAGGTGTGGATGTGTGAGGTTGAGAAGAGAGATTGGAACAACAGTGGAAAAGGGTGACAGGGCTACGAAACAGCCTACCTTGGGATGGTGATCGATTCTTATTTATTTGGCTTGGTAGGACCCACGGCGAAACAAGCATTGGCATTGTGACGATGATGTCCGCGAGGTCGGACGCGACGAAGCCTAAACCCGTTTACTTAATGTCTAATATATATAGCTACTTCTAAGGTAGTCGAGACACTCTACCTTTCGAAGTAGCACTAAGCTAGACTCCTTTTTAGGAGTAATCTCGTATCTGTTATTAAGATAAAAGTCTTTTCTTAGGATGATTTTAGGTCGAGTATCGAATGCTCTATCGAATAACATTTTAAACTTAGTTCTTACTAACGATAAGGTGTTATCTCTACCTTTAGTAGCTATCTTAGTACTGTGCGAGGACACTACTAGAAAGTAGTCCTTAAAATCTTTAAATCTCGTATCGCCTTCGCTAGTAAGTCTAAGTTAGATAATTATAAGAACCTCTTTCTAGACTTCTTCTAGGTCTTCTTATTATAGGTAGCATCCGATAGATAAGTGTTTCCCTACTCTTAAAAGTCCTAAGCTAACCGTTTTAGTACTATTATCGACATTGTCCTGAACGACAGATGATCGTCGTTTTGTCAACATGCTGAGGCTCAACATGCGCAGCTTTCCTGATGTGTCGACTGTTCGATGCTCAGTAGTAGGCAATGCCCAAACAGTGGAACTATTCTTGAGCGAAGGGCCTACGCGACATGATCGCTCGTTCCTTCTGCCTTCGTAACACCCATTGGACCAACGCAGAAACTTCGAAACGAGCGCTCTCCGAGTAGGTATGTATGTGAAGAACGATAAGTCAGGTATCTCAACACGCGAAAAGATATTCAAACACGAGAAAGGCAATGCGGAGGTCCAAGGTTAAACACGAGGCTCGTCGCGTGCGGCATTCATCTGCCGAAACGCTGCTTCCTTCCCTGTCTAGACTTTTTTTTGCCTCGTTCATGCTTCCGAATTGTCGACCATTTTTTTTCTAGGGCACGACCAAGACCGACGAGTCGCCAATACTTTTCGGCAACCGGACCTGTGGAGTATACGCATTTTGAAATTGCTTTTACACCTAGATACGCCGTGCCCAGAAGCTATCATGGTATTGTCCAAAATAGTCGAGATGGAATATTCCTTTGGTGCCCAGCCATGTCTTCCTTGACTCTGCAGCGTATTCGTGGTATACGCTGCCGAGTCCAACGCCTAGGATACGCATCTTCCATACGTTCGACCCATGGAAGCAGAAGCACTTGCAAGCGGCGACCGGCAGCGGCGAGCACACAAGAAGTCTCGGAACGGTTGTCTGCAATGCAAAGCTAGACACGTTAAGGTAAACTGGATCAATACTGGAACAAAAAGATGTTTTTCTTGATAATGTTATACAGTGTGATGAACAGCAGCCGATGTGTGGCCTTTGCAAGAGGGTCAAGAAGAAATGTAGTTTCGCAAACCTGCAATCTGGAGAGCTTGCTACAACCCCCAGAGACAACTTCGTCGTACCCGGCAATGCGTCTCCTACCTTCCGTCAGATGGACCTGAGCTTTCGGTGCAGAAATGATTCGAGAAGCCCGCCTCCAATTGACTGCATGTCTCAAATGGGCATAAGTCTGCCACCATCTTTAAGTGCTCCTCATCTCCAACCACTGCCTCTTGCCGACTTGGAGCTGCTCTACCATCAGATGCGATGCTACGAGGCCACTGGACAAGACAGTGGCGACATCCAACTCGGGTTTACCTTTCCATACGTGCTGCACAGCATCCTAAGCTTATCGGCACTACTCCTCTTCTCCCAACAGCCTTCAAGGATGGAACTGCTAGACCGGACCTATGCACACCAGAACTCTGCCCTTACCCTGGTGCGGACTCATCTGATAGACATGAACAAGCAGAATGTCAACGCCGTAGTCAAGTTTTCTGCCATTACGTCGGTTGTCGCTCTGGCTCAGCCACTATATCAACACCCTTATCGCATCAATCGGACATCCGATCCCATCAGCGATATCCTCAATTCTTTTCACATGACAAGGGGCATCAGAACGGTTCTGGAGCGTCAATGGCAGATGGAGGGCATCCATCGTGATCTAGACGCCGGCCCTGATCTAGACGACGAAGATCCCTGGCAGCAGGGTCTGATCAGCAAGTACCCACCCTACCCCGTTCTTCGCAATCTAATCACGTCGCACTGTACCTCTGAAGCGGATAGGTTAGTCTGCCTCGATGCGACGAGAAAGATATTGTCATTCATCACCCTTTTGGAGGACCATCCAAATATACACCCTGATGCGCGACTGATACAGATCTGACCTATCGAGATCAAGAAGCGCTTTCTCAATATGTTGATTGCGCGGAAGCCCATCGCCCTATTGATTCTCGGCTACTATTCTGTCCTCATGAAATTGAGATCAGATACCATGTGGCCCTTTGACACTTGGCCTGCAAAGCTTCTGAATCGGATTGAAGAGGTTCTGGGAGATGATTGGGACGAGTATCTAGAGTGGCCTAGGAGTAGAGTGCCATCATAGGTTCCAGCGTCTGCTAGAGTGAGCGCTGTGGACGTTGTAACAGGCTTTGCAGACCAGACCGCGGCAGAGACCACATTCTATCTTTGCAACGCTTCGTGAGGATATCAGTATATGAATCGAGTGACCATAGAAATTGGTTACATACCCCTTGCACGGCTTGTTGAGGTTTGTAGGATGGCCGCGTCCGTCCTCACATCTGTACTTTTCGAAGTGTTCCTCGCGTCGGAAGATGTAGTGGCTGTACTTGCAATGGCCGTGTTCGCAGGATCCTGCGATAGCGCATTTGTGGTCATGGCGAAGTGGTTTGGCGGCAGCTGGTGCATTATTTTCTTCCTTGCGCTTAGGATTGGTCAGTCAGGAACCTAGCGAGCACGAAGGGAAGCCGGAAGACTCACGCTTGAGATACCGTCTGGTGTAGGCTCAGATCGAGAAGATGGAGTTGGCGCGGACGCAGCCATGGCTGTTGCCGAATGTGAATATGCAGCCATTGTTGTTGAGGATGATAGATGGCAGTGGAAGCGTAATGACACGGACGTGTCAACTATGCGGCAAGCAAAGGTGAACTGGTACTCAGGCGTGATGGAGTGGGTAGATGCAGTGTGCAAGGTGTAGACCCGATGCAATGTTAAAGGTGATGCAGTGAGTAGACGTGATTGATCTGAGTTTAGAGGTGATGGATCAGTGATGAAGCAAAGAGACGAAGTGGCGCAGAGGGAAGTGTCGTAACGCGTAGGAATGATGCTTTAAATATGGCAGGTGCGATGTGTGGTGCTTTCATCGATGAGAAGTCTATGCATTAAGAAAAAATCCGAACGCCTGTACGAGACGAACACATTCTATATCTAAGCGGTACCATTTGTTCCGTTAACACCATTGGTCTCACCTGCAACCTTCTTCAGGGCTGCCATGACATCCTTGACCAGATCCTCGCCCTCCTCAACACCACAGCTGATTCTGACCAAATCGTCGAACACGCCAGCGGCTTCTCTCTGCTCCTTGGGAATACCCATATGCGTCATGCTAGCAGGAAGCTCGACCAAACTCTCAACACCACCCAGACTCTCAGCCAGAGTGAAGATCTTGGTTGCTGCGCAGAAACGCTCGGCCGCAGACTTGCCGCCTTGGATGCGGAAAGAAAGCATGCCGCCACCGAGACCATCTCTGTGCTGCTTGAGAGCGATCTGGCGCTGAGGGTGAGAGTCCAGACCAGGGTAGTTGACAGCACGCACGTAAGGAGATGCAGCCAAAGCTTCGGCGACCATCTTGCCGTTACGGCTGGCCTCGCGAGCACGGAGATGCAGAGTCTTGACACCACGGTGTGCGAGCCAGCAGTCAAATGCTCCGGGAACGGCACCGATGGCGTTTTGAAGGAAGCCAAGGCGCTCCTTTAGGTCGTCACTGTTGAAGGCTGCGACGCCCATGAGGACATCGCTGTGGCCGTTGATGTACTTGGTAACACTGTGCACCACGATATCTGCACCGTGCTCTAGAGGGTTCTGGATGTAAGGGCTCATGAAGGTGTTGTCAACAACGACGAGGATACCGTGCTTGTGGGCTACAGCGGCAACGGCAGAAATGTCGACCAGAGAAAGAGTAGGGTTTGATGGTGTCTCGATCCAGACAAGCTTGGTCTCGGGCTTGATCAAAGCCTCAACATCCAACTCGATGCTAGGGGTGAATGTGACATGGACACCGTGGGCCTTGGCGACCTTGGTGAAGTAACGGTGGGTGCCACCGTAGACATCAGACACGCTGACAACATGAGAGCCAGTAGCAAGAGACTGGAGGATTATGGCTGTGGTTGCAGATCCAGAGCTGAAAGCCAGGGCGTACTTTGCCTTCTCGAGCGCTGCAATGCAGTTCTCGAAGTTGTCACGGTTGGGGTTTGAGCTGCGAGTGTACTCGTATGCGCCAACAGGCTGACCGACAGCAGTCTGAGCATATGTTGTTGAAAGAGAGATCTGATAATTAAGTCAATTAAATATACCTTGATGGTTTCCACATGCACAAAGATCGCCACTTATAACCAGAAGATTACATGCAGGGCATGATCAACATTGCTTGGACTCCCGAACTCGAACACCGAGAGAGGATGTCGACCGTCCAGGCAGACTTGTGCTGTAGGAAATATGACTTACGGGCTCGATCACAGCACCAGTAGTAGGATCATGGGGTGACCCAGCATGTACAGCGAGCGTGCCGAAGCCGTGTTGTCCATGTTCCGAAGGCTGCATATTTACTTTGGAGAATATGAAAGTCGTCGAGGGTGTTGAAATAAGAACAGGAGGTAACGAGGAAGATGTCAAAAGACTCTTGTTATTCAGAGGCGTTGTTATGTTGTCGAATCACGCAATCCTTCGCCTGCGTAATAAGAGATGGTGCGCTTGCTTTGTCCGAGAGAAGGGAGTTTCTCGAAGATGGATTTGTAACGAAAGAATGCAGCACAATGTTTTCTAGGGAGGTACCAAGGATGGCGTGTTCCTGCAGTTACGATAAACTTTTCGACTGCAAGAAAAAAAATTAGGATTGGTTAAATGAGCAATAGATTCTGATAGGGCGCCGTCGAACAAACGCCTTGTCTTTCTCGGCGTATTCGGAGTCGACTTCGGCGTTCTGACAGCTCAAGACCAAAACTTGACTACAAGAAATCAAACTTTTTCTATATACGGCCCTTTGATCGTGGGGGAGGAAGGATGCTACCAGTAAAGGAAATAGGTAGCGAGTTATGCAAGTCAGAGTTGGTGGGCACCACGGTAGCTGACTGTCTTTATGAATCTGTATGTGATTTATGATAAAGCTTCGATTATGAAGGCGCCATAGAAAATAGCAAGTAGGCAGCATACATATAGAACCATTGGCAGTGTCAGTTGCAATAGGTACCTAAGCTTACATCTGGACAATTACGGTCGAGCTCGCGTCTACATCTGGACATATGAACAGCTGCCGCAGGACATAGCGAAACAGTATCAATCTAACTCCTATGATGAACACGATAAGCATTAGAAGTTTGAAACATGATTGGGGTTGTGTCGAGAAGACAGCATAAGATTAAATAGTCTCAATCAACATGGTTGGCATCTTGAAACGGGATGTGTCGAGGACTTGTGGGAGTCGATAGATTTGAGAGTCAGGAACAACAGAAGAAATGGTGGGAAGAGGTGGGTAAAGTAGGTGCCTACAGGCACCTTGGAGAAATGATATCATGCAATTCGTAGCAATAATGCTAAGAGTCCGGCCCAATGTATACCCCATCGCTCCCATAAACTCAAAAAAGCAAGATTAATGATGGAACGCCTCCAATGGGAACAATATACTCCAAGACAGTTTGTAAGAGGAACGGATATCGGGCAAGGTATGTATAAGTCGACGGTGTGTCGATGTTTAATAAGTGCGCTTCTTTTGCTTTGAAGCGAGTTCCTCCAGCTTGCGTTTGCGTTCGAGTTTCTGGCGCTTGAGTTCGTTTTCCTCGGCCAGGGCTAGTGCATCCTCACGCTTTGCAATGCGTGCGGATGCTTCTTCTTCTTCATACATCTCATCGACACCAGCTTCCATGTCAGATCCAGATTCGTAGTCGTCTTCTGGCTCATCGTCTTCCTCTTCCTCTTCCTCTTCCTCATCAGAATATGAAGCGTAGCGACGACCAGCGCCATAGCCAGACCTGCTGGATGCTGGTGCCTTAGGAAGTGGTTTACGAGCAGCAGCACCTCCAGGACCTCCCATGGTACCACGATAAACGGGAGCAGCAGGAGCATTTGAGCGCATGGTGCCTTTGTATGCGACCTCAACAGGTTTTCTTTTGTCCTTGGCTGACACGCCAGTCTTTGGATCAGCCAGAGGCTCGGCACTCTTGCCTCTGGCTTTCAAACCAGCCTTCGCATCCTTCGGCAGTGGTTTGCCCTTTTGCGCGGCACGAGCTTCCTCGACAAGACGTTGACGGTCCTTTTTTGTGAGTTTCTCAACCGGTTTATGCTTGATTTGACCACCTAACTTGGCGGCTTGGGCATTCTGCTTCGCCGCTTCCAAAACAGCCAGGTAACCTCCTTTAGCAGCTGCAGGCGCCGATGAAGAAGTCGTAGAAACTGGAGATGGTCTCACAGGAGTGGGTTGAGTAGTAGCAGGTTTTGTTGTTGATTGTACTTTCGCTGAAGGACCACTACCTCGGTATGGGATGGCAGGCTTGGGTGGCGGGACTGCGACTCTTTGAGCTGGGGAGGAAGTGGTGCTGCGTGATGGAGGTGGAGCTAGAGAAGCATTGTGTTCGAATCGTGATGTGTTGGTATCGGTTCTTGCGACCTTTGGTTTGGGGTCGCTGGCAGCGTCGTCGGCTTTCCGTTTCGGTGGCACTTGCTGAGGGGTCGGATTTCGCGACGGTGGATTTGATCTTGCGGTAGGAGGGAGTGTTTGTGAACGAGGAGGAGCGGGCTGATCGCCGTTGATGGACGATAAGATGGAGTTGAGGAGCTGCAAATGGCGTCAGCCAGGTCGAGCAGAGCGACGAGCGGTCAGGCCTGAAACAGAAGACTCACACTCATGGCTACGGAGATATTCAGAGATAACGAATTGTCGTCGAGCCAGAACCAGACATGCTGTAACAGTCGCAGCCGGGGCTGAAGAGTCGCACAGTGACGAAGATGCGACCAACGGGAGGCGACAGGGAGATGAAGCAGATGAATGAGAAGTGAAAGGACACTGTCGACTTAAGTACCTCTCACTCGCTCTCGAGCCAGTGACTTCCGCAAGCAGCGATCAGTGAGCACGGACCATATTGCGCCAAGGCGGCTTGGCGTTCCCACACAACAATCGCGGCTACCTTTTTCGCTCGCGAACTTCTTCGATCATCCACGACTCTCACGAACAGGAAGTCTCAGTCTCCGCTCAAGACCCGCGGTTAAATCGATTGATTCTCGCTGTTTTATCAACTCCCACCGTGAGTCTCCCTCTCGCACAATACCGACATCAACCTCGCAACAATCGCCATTCGCATCGCACAACCGACCAACCGCTGACTGACGTTTTCTTGCGCGCATCCAGAAATTCAAAATGAAGTACCTCGCTGCATACCTCCTCCTCAACCTCGCTGGCAACGAGTCTCCCTCTGCCGAGGATGTCAAGTCCGTCCTCTCCTCCGTCGGTGTTGACGCTGAGGGTGAGCGCCTCGACAAGCTCATCTCTGAGCTTTCCGGCAAGAACATCCAGGAGGTACGCATACACCCGACAAACTGCAAATTCTTCGCACGCGCAATACTAACACGACGCACAGCTGATCTCCGAGGGTTCCGCCAAGCTCGCCTCTGTTCCCTCCGGTGGTGCCGCCGCCGCTGGTGGTGCTGCCCCTGCTGCCGGTGCCGCCGCCGAGGCTGCCCCCGCCGAGGAGAAGGCCGAGGAGAAGGAGGAGTCCGACGACGACATGGGCTTCGGTCTCTTCGACTAAGCGTCTCGCAACCTCTGTTGAAAAAAGCTGGTGCGGAAGGGTGGATCTGTTTGTGGGAGCAGTCGGGCGCAAGGGAAAAGGACTCTTCGCTGCAGCCGCAAAAGGCACGGCCATACTCTGAATGCTTGATTTGTAGCCAGGGCCACGAATGGAGAACTACATTCCTCCATGATCATCTTGTTCTGTTCTTGTTCGCATGTGAAATCTGAGCTCGTGACTTGTAATTTGTACTCGCATCTTGGGAGATGGTCTACCACCCTCGAGGACTTGAAACCCAGCAGACAGTCAACAATCTTATCAGAAAACTCATTGCTTATTCTGCAGCGCATAGTAAACACTGAGTAGCTGGTTTTATCAAGGTGCTCGTGAATTTACGATCACTGTTCTCAGGTCACGTGCTGGACGCACGGACGCGCGAAGCGAGAGGCACTCGATTTTGTTCGAATTTGCCCACAGCCCTTTTCGAAACCAGCTTGCGTCCGACAACTTCGACCACCGACACACGACACAATGGCCGACTCTGAATACGTACGTCTGCGCCTGCACATCTCTCTGCGTCGCTCGAACACTCGCTGACTTGCTTTTCACAGAACGCCGAGGAGGCTGCCGGTATGAGATGACTCTTTACGCACCGCACCCCTTCGCGACACCGCGCAATGGCATAAAACCCTGTGGACAGGCCACGAAAGGGGTGCAGGAAGATGGAAACATGGACTGACTGAGCCGTCACAACAGCCCTCAAGGCCAAGAGATCCTTCAAGAAGTTCACCTACCGTGGTATCGACCTTGACCAGCTCCTCGACCTCTCTTCCGAGCAGCTCCGCGATGTCGTCCACGCCCGTGCCCGCAGACGCTTCAACCGTGGTCTCAAGCGCAAGCCCATGGGTCTGATCAAGAAGCTCCGCAAG
>SWBJ01000631.1:0-14850 GCA_024195555.1 Aureobasidium sp. EXF-12298
TGCTCCTTTCCGTGTCTTCACCGATGAGGAGCGTGCCACTTCTCGCCCTCGCGACTTCTCCAAGATCAACATCGACGCCATCATGGTCTTCTCTGACTCCCGCGACTACGCTACCGACATGCAGATCATCATCGATTTGTTGAAGTCTGAGAACGGCCGTTTCGGCACCGTCGCCAAGGACCCCGTTAGCCAGCGCATCCCCATCTACTTCTCCCAGGGTGATCTTTTGTGTCCCAGCGAGCACCCCTTCCCTCGTATGTCTCAGGGTGCCTTCCGTATCGGTCTCGAGGCCATGTACAAGGCTCTGACCGGTGTCGACCTTGAGCGTGTTGTCTACGGTAAGCCCGAGTTGGCTACCTACAAGTACGCCGACGAGGTCATGACCAGCTGGATGGAGCAGATTCACGGCGAGGAGAAGCTCCCCGAGAACATCTACATGGTTGGTGACAACCCTGCCTCCGACATCATCGGTGGTAACATGTACGGCTGGAACACTTGTCTCGTCCGCACTGGTGTCTTCCAGGGTGGTGACAACGACGAGAACAACCCTGCCGGCTTCGGTGTCTTCGTCAACGTCCTCGAGGCTGTCAAGACTGCCATGCGCAAGGAGCTTGGCCAGGACTTCAAGTTCGAGTGGAGCTCCGACAACGTCAACCCCGTCCTCGGCGGTGGCCAGGACCACTCTGCCATCGAGTAAGAGGATCGAAAAGCATACTAGCGATTGCCAATTTCCGTTTGATATCATGTCCACCCGGGAGGTGTTGACTCTGGAGTTCTTCTTTTCCTTTTATTTATTATATACAGCTCTGGAGCATGAACGGCGCTAAAACATAGACGGTGGGATACCAACAACAAGCTTTTGAGCTTCTGAGATATATTATGAATCTATGATATTTGATTATCTATACTTTTTGCTTCCTCTACACTTGAGTGTGATACTTCTCGTGATTGTAGATAGCGACACAAAATTACTCTGTGTCAGGCAGAGGTGCTGGGATTCAAGCTTCAGCGCTGTGAGGCAGCGATTTCAGGTTTCTTGCTTCGATCGAGCAATCTATCGGCCAATTGATTGGGATCCCTCGGATGACTTGGAAGGTCGATACGAAACCAGGCTTTGTTTAGCACAAAAGAACCGATCAATAATCCACACTGACGTCGCAAGGGTTCGAGAGAGCTTCGATAGACGATCAACTAGCTCTCAACCATCAGAAGAATACGCAGATAACGGAACACGACGGCTTCCCACGGTATAGCGTTTCCAAGAGAGTGATCGAGTTGGCCCAAACAAGGATCGCCGAGCTGCCACGTTGTCTTGCATCCTCCCGCCAGTTCGCGAAACAGCGCAAATAATGGAAAAGTAACGCCGAGTTGAAGCGTCACGACCGAGGGGGCTCAAAAGCGGGAATAGCAACGAGAACTGCAGCCGCCGATTCGTTGACCGCGGACAGCCATGTCGAGTGCGATCTTGCAGCGACGTGCGTGCACTTTTCTGGTACGCCGGACTGTTGGCGATTGAAGTTTGATAGGGCGTGCTGTCAACCCGATGTGCTCCGGTGCATCTCCGAGTTCGACTGTACGAGTCGTGGATGCAGTAGTGATATGGTCTTGGATGCTATAACATACAATGTTCAGGGCTGCCAATCTTGCAAGATGGTCGATTCATTGTCATGTTCTGAAACGAAGACGAGGTACGAACGATGAATGTATTTTGTTGCGACTGTTTCAGATGTTTCGCTGAGAATCCTCGTGTGCTTGCATGTGAAGAAATCACGAAAGCCGCGTATCTGAATTGCAAGGCCCATCTTCTCTCCTTCCTCAATAAACAGGTGTAGTTCCAGTTCAAAATATTGGCACGTTCACTGTGTCTAGCACAAACGGAACATTCTAGTTGAAAAACATGATGTCTGCCTAGATGATAATGAATGAAAATTGGGTCAGGGTCATGGTCGGTACTTGATCTCTACTAGCGGTGCCGCGCTTCATGATGCCTATTCCAAGGTACTATCTGCATTCCTGAACGCCTGTGTTGCTAGTAATAGTAATGATCGAATTTGCCCTTATCAGAGCTCTTGAAATAAGCTATAGTTCTACTTTGCCGCTTGTCACGACTCTTGACGGAAATGCCTCCAGGATGTTCTCAAAACCCAATTTGGGTTCTCTACATGTCTATGATTTAAATTCTTATTACCACGTGCAAGCTGAAGCTATCTACGTGATAGTGGTGATACAATTAAACGAACAGCAGAATATGGTGGTAGAGTTCACAGGTTGTGCTTCTTCCGTACATATATAGAGATCCAATCAACGAGTGATTTGACAATTTGTACCATTCGACTTTGTGACCCTCCTTATTTCTGTTGGCTACACTCCAGCAAGCCAGGGAAGAATGCAAAAAATGAGGTTTCATAATAGCGTCGGTGCTTGGCGGCCCGAGCCTCTCTGAACTGGAGATCATCGCTGCGAATGCTCCAGCTTTCCTCGCACACCGACGTCCGGGTGGGGTGTAGTTTATTTATCCATATCCGAGATACCATTCGACCCAGCACCAGGAAGCACCGGGTAGCCAATTTCGGCCATGAGCAGGGTCTTCGAACGAAAAACCTTTGTCCGTTGTCTGAACATGCATCGGCTTGAGCCGGAAGGTCATCGTGCTCGTCTACCAGCATCAAGGCGTACGTTAAGACAAGAGACGGGCTAAATCGCTTCCAGAAAAGCGTGGCCATAGAGCGAGCATGCGTTCTCACAGCTTGGTAAGCGTGTCCTATCTGCGATCGGCCATATGCGTTAACATGCTGTATCAGCACCTGTTGGGTTTGTTCGGCGGACGGTAGCGGCTGAGCACTCAGCCAAGTTCAGGCACTTTCCACTCAGGGAAGTCTGATAGAGAAGAAGCAGGTTCTCTTGTTTCTGGAGCTTGAGAAGATGCAGAAACGACAGAAGAGGAAGTGCGAGGTGGCGCAAACTGATCAGGGAACTTTTGCTGCATGAACTCCATTACCCAAAGAGCGTCATCAAAGTGTTCCTGCTTTTGCAAAAGCTTAACAGTATCGAAGAAGAAAGCGAAGACAGTGGACTTCTGGGATGCAGTAGTTGGATTCAAGAACGGATGAGAAGCAAGAGGCCTGAGCTGGAGACGTATGAAGTCCAAAGCGGGATCAGCCGATGACGTGGTGGGATGATGCAGGGCGAGATTTGCGATTCTGTAAATAGCCCGATCCGGATGCTTCTTAGACCAACGGGGGACAGCATCGATAAATTGATCGTACAGAGCAACCTCGGAGTCAGAAAAGGTGTTGAGCTTAACCAAGGCTTGAGTCAGATAGACACCGGCGTGGGAGACCGAAGCATGAGATGACTGAGAGGAGTCGACGGCTCGGAAGAAAGCAGAGAGGGCAGACTCGAGAGACGGGAAGGGAGCAGAGAGATGAGTCTTGACGATAGAGGCAAGCAATAAACCCTTGCGTAAACTTGCTTCTTTGGCGGTGAGGTTGGATGAAGTTGCGACAGGTGTGTCGATCAACTCCCACAAAGCAGCATCTTTGCCTTCGCGGACGAGGAAATAGGCAAGCTGGTTGCAGAAGCGGGCATCCCGGGCGAAGGAAAGAGAATGGGTCTGAGCACTAGTCCATAGCCATCTCAGGGCACGGGAGCCCGCAGCGTAGCGGGTGATATGTTCATCGACTTGGGCAGGAGGCAGCGAAGAAAGAGAGGTACGAAAGGCTTCGAGACACAGACTGGCAGAAGGCAGGTTGGCACGTCCAGCGGCGACTTGGTCTTCGAACAGAGCAATTGGGTGCTTTGCCTTGGCCTTGAGTTGTTGGTGGACAGGCTTGGAAAGAAGAGGGTTCGTCAAGATAGAAGCCAAGTGAAGGTCGGTGGCTGTCGCGGACGACACAGAGTGCTGGGTAGGTGCCGAAGCAGAAGAAGCTAGAGCGGGCGCGTCATGGTTGTGATGATGGTGTTCCAGATGGCTGCGGAATGAAGATGTGAGGGCGTTTAGCAGGCGCTGCGATTCGCGTTCGGATAGTGGCAGCTGTGGATGGATGCGGGAGGTCAGGCTCTTGAAGGCCTGCTGTACCGACGAGGCCTTCATGGTGTGTTGTGTAGTGTGTGTTGTGTGCGTCTAAGAGAGGGTGCCCAAGTAGGAAGCTACGCAACCGCCTGCACGCCAAGGCCCGCCTGCCGCGCGCTTGCCTTTGTCACATGGTGCAGTAGAGCGGACACAGCTCTTGCAACCATCACCTGTAAGCAGCCTTGCTCTTGATTCCAGTGCCTCGAAATGGAGGTGTACACATGTAATACCACTTTGACATCGCTATGGAATGTATTTGGTATGCCCGTGTTGCGCTTGACAGAGCCCAGCATCAAGGAGGGGTGTGAGTGGTCTATAGACATGCTACTGTATCTTCATACCCATACCCACATCACAACCACCACGTGAGATATCTCTCTAGCTGCCCATCAGAATGCTCGCTTCCATCCAATGTCAGTGTCGAAGAGGCATGTCTTTCGGTCGAGTGGTCTCAGATGGCGAGTGAAGGACCACGTGACCGTGGCCGCGCACAGACGGTGAATGACGGAGCTTCACTCGCTCCTCTGCTCTCCCAGTGTTCGACAAGCAAGAAAGCGACCCTTTCACCTCTCCAAAGCTCGTCAAAAACAACCTCCCCACACATCTCCATACTGCTCCTTGTCCCTGCCACTCGCCGCAGTCTCTCTCCCTCGACTCCCTCCGTCTCGTTTCACTTACCCCTCTCTGCCTGTCCGCGCAGGACAGTCGCTCCCATACCATGTCGGATTTCGACTCCAGACCCGTGGCATCACGGGGTAGAAGCTCTACCAGAGGCGGTCGTGCCTCGCATCCCAGAGGACCTCCTCGCCAATCTCAAACCTCGTCGACTGAGAACTCGTCGTCGGTGCAATTCGATGATGCCTTCGACGAACAGGGCGAATTGGGCAACATGAAGAAAACTTACTCGACCCAATTGAGCTTTATGCGCGACATGTTCCCGGACTGGACCGACGACGATCTAGTCTTCGCCATTGCAGAGGCCGACGGTGATGTTCAGATTGTCATTGACAGAATTACTCAGGGTGCGTCGCTGCCTCCAGTCCTGTCCAAACCCGCGCCCAGCTAACCACCACTACCCCACAGGCAACGTCTCGCAATTCGCTCAAGTCCCCAAGAAGGGCAAGGACAGAGCTCGTTCCAAGGCCAAGGATACCTCGGCCGCTGCCGGCGCAGAACAGGTTAACACCCCACTCCGCGGTGGCCGTGGAAGAGGTGGCTTCGAGAGCTCCAGAGGTGGTAGAGGTCGCGCCACTGATCGCGGTCGTGGAGGCTTCCGAGGCGCTCGCGGTGGCCATGCCGCTGTGACCGACTCGTTCCCCAAAGACACTCCCGCCGTGTCCGTTCCTACCACAGAGTCTCCTGCTTGGGATAACCTCGCTGCCGAGCCCGCCGCTCCAATCGCCTGGGACACTCCGGCCGTAACCGAATCAGGCGCATGGGGCAATGCTGCTGCCGTCGCCGAAGCCACCCCGACTACTGTTCCTGATCTCGCAAAGAGCCTCGCGAGTTCTGAAAGCTCAGGCAAGAAGACCTGGGCCAGCATGTTCGCCAAGCCCAAGCCTCCACCTGTACCTGTCGTGCCGAAGCAACCCACCCAAGCTGCAGCCCCCGCCGCCGCAGTCGAACCCACACCTGCTCCTGCAGAATTGTCCGAGCCCGTCGAGTCTTCGTTCGTTGCTCCCCAGGAAACCGTCCCCGAATCGACACAGCAGCTCGAGCCAGAGGTCGCACCAGCAGCCGTCGAGGAACAGCCCACACAAGTCGAGCAGACCGAGACAGCTCCTATCGCTTCTGAGCCTTCAATCGAAGATGCCGCGCCTTCTACCTCGGCTGCAGAGGCCGAACTCTCATCCGCACACGCTCCTCTGACCGAGGACAACCTCGAGCATCTTCCCGATACTTCCAACAAGCCCGCGACCCAGACTGTCGCCAGCACCGTTGGATCGATCGACCCCCGTGTGGCTACCCCCGCCACTTCACAGCAAGCTCCCATCGGCCGTCCTCCCATGGGTGGTTACGCAGCCAGCGCATACAGAGCCGCTGGCACACCTGGCCGCAACTCAAGCTACCAGCGTAGAGTGCTCGAGCAGCAAGAGGCTGTTGTCATGCCCGGCCACAACGCAGTCGACAGAGCTGCAGTTCAGTTCGGTAGCATGGGCTTGAACGGTGAACCCGACAGCCTTGATGTAGACGAGGAGAGAGAGGAACCAGAGACACGCACTCAGCCTCCTCAGCAATCTCCCCCCTCTCAGCCCAGAGCCTCTCTGCCTCCCGCCCCTAGACAGCCTGCTCTTTCTCAAGAATCTTCTCTTCACGACAACATTCCTACCCCCAAGCAGGCTCCTGGACTCCCTCCTGTTCCTCAGCAATCCTTCGGTGGCCACCAGGATTCTTCGTCTATCGGATCCCTTCCTCAGGAGTCTTCGCAATCCCAAGGTTACGGCCAGTACAGCCGTTATGGTATGCAACAACCTGATATGAGCAGCCAGTCTCAGAAGTCGTTTGATCCTTTCAGCCACCAAGCTCCTTCCACTGCCTACGACCACTACGCCACCCAACACTCGGCTCAACAGCACCAGCCATTCGGTGGTTTCTCCTCTGCTCCTTCTGACTACTCCCAATACTACACCGCCGACCAGCAGAGAAACGCTTACCAAAGCTACTACGGTGGCTCATATGGCCAGCAGGCTTCGCAGTCGCAGGACAACACCGCCAACCAGCAGCGTTCCACCAGCGGCTTTGGCTCTGCTCCAAGTGATTCGGCCTTCTCCGGCTCTCAAGCTCCTCAGCAGGTGAGTCACGCTCAATCCTTGTACTCCCAGGACCACGAATCTCATTTGCCTTCCCAGTCTCGCTACGGCGAAGCTCCTGGATCGGGCCAAAACACCCCTGCCCCATCCAACAGCCAGGCTCCCTCTGCTGCTCCCACTGGAGCAATGCACCCCCACTCTGGCTACAACCCTGCATACCCTTACGGCCACCCCTACTACCAGAGCCCCTACCATGCAGCCTACCAGAACCAGTTCGGATACCAGCAGCCTGCTTACGGCAGTCCTTTCGGAGGCAAGGGCGCCATGTACGGACAGCCCCACGGCTATGCCATGAACTCGGCTTCATCTTATGATCACTCAGCATCCCCCGCAAACGCTGGTGGCTTTGGCGCACAGCCTTCGATGCAGTCTCGTGACACTGGCATCAGCAGCGGCCTCGGTGACTATGGTCGCACTTCGACTCAGCCCTCGAACCTCAGCAGCGGCTTCGGTGGCATGTCAGAGCCCTTTGGTCGTAGCCAGTCTGGTTACCAAGGCCAGACCCAGAGCTACGGCCAGCAACAGAGCACTGGCCAGGCCGACGACCTGAAGCCTTTCGGAGAGTCAAAGACCAGCGGCCCAACCCCTGGCCTTGGTCAACCCGGCAGACCTAGCTCGGCTGCCAACAGCGTCGGTGGACAGACACCCTCGACTACATTGCCTCCTCCTCAGAGCCACCAGGCCGGCTTTGGCGGATACCCTGGCTTTAACAGCCAATATGGACTCGGTGGCCTCGGCGGACAGTGCCACCAGCAACAGCAACAACAACAGCAGCAGCAGCAACAGCAGCAGCAGCAGCAGGGCGGATACGGTGGATACGGTAGCGGATTTGGAAACTCTTACTACGGAGCACGTGGTGGCTGGGGTGGAAACTACGGTGGTCACTAAACCAAGGCGTATTTTTCATGAGCGGCAGGTTCGCCGTTCCGGAGGGGAACATTGTACTCTACGACAAGATTTTTCTTTCTGTTCTATGGCCTGTCCATCTCACGTCCATCGCACTTAAGCGATTGATTATGCGGCATTATCGGAAAAGAATTGAAATTTCTGGCACGATTGGCTTTGATGATCTATTTGCTCGTTCGTCTTATTCTACTCTACTCTTCTCATTGTACGTTATCAGTGCCTGTGATTGTGATAACCTGTAGCACCCCTGAGTAATTGGTCGTGTTTGTTCTTGGTAGAGTAAGAGAGTGTTGGTGATCGAGAAATCGATATGACGACCGAAAGCGGCACTGCAGCTTGGTGGTGGGGCTTTTGAAACTTGGGAAGCTGTCGCATGCTTGTTGCCTTTAATATTCACCAAGCATACTGCAACCCCAGTTGACCAGAGTGCGCATCTTGTCATGGCTCGAACGTCGGGCAAAAAGGTCACCAAGCCTCTGCAAGACCCAAGACTACCACCGCCGCCGTTTCTGAAAGCGCCTACAGCTCTGGAACCCTTTGTCGAAAGTCTGGACAGGAACCACGTCTACATAGTCCACGTCGACCGATTCCCTGCAGCATTCAAGAAGCGCATCTTCACCGTCCCCGTCCTGCTGAATGTCGCCATCGCCGCATTACTGGTGTGGCGTATCTACGCTATCCTTCCGACCTATCTGGCCATCTTCACTTCGGTCATTGGCCTCGACTCAACCGCTACGATTGATACGGCTAGCAAGACCAAGTCACACCTGGCATGGGTCCTGACCAAGCGTGTGGCAATGTTCATGTTCGATTTCGTCCTCGGCCGCTTCATCCTCCCATGGCCCATCACCTTTTTCCTCGAGGCACCCGCCAACCCGTGCTACTGGCGCATCAAGATTGGCTTCCGTGACCAAGAAGTCGCTGTACGCATCAGTCGCGATTGGGGCGGTGAGGAACTTCTGGCAGGTGTCAAGACTGGAGGAGACAGCCCTTTCTTCACGACACGTATCCTACCCGCCATCGAACGTAATTTTATGCGCCAGAAGACGGCATACCTCATGATGGGCAAAGACTGGGACTTGGACTTTGGCGCCATGGTCTACGCTCATCGCTTGATCGACGACAAGAAGAACAGCCTCGAGGACTTTGAAAAGAGTGTACTTGCGTACAGTGAACATCACGGATGGCTGTACTGGCCGGTACACAAGCTGGACGAAGAGGGCTCGGAGGAAGAGAACAGGAAAAAGATTGTCGCGCTCAAGGATCGTCTGACCGTCATGGGCAAGGAGAGTCTGTTCTTCCGCTGGATCGAGATTGTCCAGTACGAAAGCAGTCGTCCTGGCGGCTTTACTCAAGAGCGTCAAGTCGAAACATACAAGAAGGTGCAGCAGGAGTTTGAGAAGCACGGTATTGACTTCAGAGAGCTGCTTGAGAAGGTCGGTGGCTTGGACGGCATGCCTGGTCTTCCTGGCTCACAGGTGCCGCCATGAGACGAACAGCAGCGATAATGTCGACATGCAACCACACGGAACATGAAGATATGTAAAAGTTTCTATAATTATATACACGAGGAAGCAAATCGCAGCAGTGGTATCGAACTCGTGCTCATCATGCCTCTAATGCTCAAAGACTTTCTCTGCCGGCGACTTGGAAGAGAGTGCTTCCACTACCAGGCTTGCTTACGACAATGGCGTCTTGCAACTTTTCGGCATCCATATCAGGGAATCGCTTCTTGTAATACTTTTCCTCCCATGCCTTCTTGACAGCCTCGACCTTGTCCTGGGGCACGAGATGCACGCTGCATCCACCCCAACCAGCGCCGGTCAATCTGCTGCCATATGCACCAGCCGAACGAGCAAGCTTGCAAAGTTCGTCAAGTTCGGGACATGAGCATTCGTAGATGTCGCGGCATGATTCTTGTGTTTCGTTCAGTAGGCCTCCAAGACTCTTGAGAAGCTCTTCACTCTCCTTGTCATCGGATGGAGTAGGCGATTGCAGCAGGTCCATGAACTTGAGCACACGCACAGCCTCACCGAAGACGTGCATGGCTCTTTGTCTTAGCTTGAAGCTGTCGGCGCGGACGGGGAACTTGGTCATGTATCTCTTCTCCAGCTCGTCGACCGAGGTACCGATAAGCTCCGAGATCTGCTCGCGGGTGTATCCTTCTTCTTGCGGCAGGTAGTTGTCGACGATGTGAATGAGCTGATCGAGCTGAGATCTAAAGTCCTTGACGTCGTCTCCGACGGCACCCTTCTTCTTGAAGTAGCTGTCGTGGAAAGAGCGCAGACTGAAGCCTAGCGGTGATGAATCGTCGGGCAGGTCCTTCAGACCACAAATGCTGGCCAGTACACGAGCAGCTAGAGTGCATTCCACGACGCGGAGGTTGTAGCAGACGGGAGCGGTGACGTGCTTGTCGGCGGCGACAAAGGATTGAGCAATGACAAAGGTCAAAGGAGTGTGTGTCTTGGGGAACTCGATGGTGCGAGCAGAGAGCTCTGGCTGGAAAGCGACGTACAGGGCAGAGCCCCTCTGAGAGAAGACAGAAGCAGCTTGGTCCATACCTCCAGAATTGACGCCAACAGCTCTCTCGGAAACAACAGCCAGCTCGACGAGCTCCTTCTTGTCGACCGTCTCTTGACCATAGGCTCTCATGACTGCCAAAGCACTGGCACAGACAAAGGCAGCACTGCTAGACAGACCACCTCCAGCAGGGACAGTGCCGTCGGCGAGGATGTCTATGTTCAATTGACCAATTCCCGAGACGCCGTGTTTCTTGAGCAATTCGGTGGCACCGCGAAGGCCAGATTTGAAGTAGTTGGTCCATTCGTGTGATGTAGGGTCAATGTCGACTCCTCCGTCTTGAGCAATGGTGAAGGAGCGGGTAGCGAACTTGTCCGACTGGACATTGGCGATGCGGACGGTGGGTGTACCGTTGGCGGGCGAGACAGCGACAGCGAGCAAGACATCGGCTGTCACAGCCATAGGGATAACCTCATACAGCGAGTAGTCGATGTGCTCGCCGATCAGGTTGACGCGACCGGGACTGCGTGAGACGAACTCGGCGGGGCGGCCATAGGATTCCTTGAACGACGACAGCAGGTTGCTCCATCTCTTGCGCTGGCTTTGGAGGGCATCCTGGGGATAGATGTCGTCTAGCGACTGTGTGACGGCGACGTTACCGGCCATGCTTTCGAGGGATGGGGAAAGAGAAGGGTCAGACGAGCAGTCAACAGAGGTGGGCGCGTCGGAGAATATATACGACTATCGCACGCCCTAATTATCCATCTGTGGGGGGGTCTGTTGGAGCTCACGCCGCGGGGTTCTTTCCCTCTTTTTCCAACTCCTCACAGCTCTCTTAGTCTGCAACCTTTAACCTGTCTTTCACATGTGACCAACAGCCTCTCAATGATTCTGACTACAAATCCAACATTACTTTTGCATCATCTTTCCTCGATGCTCCAGCCGTCCTTACAAGACAATTGACGGGGTACCGGGAGAATGCCTTCCCCATGAACTTTAGATACACGTCTGTGCACGACATCCCACCTTCCTCGAACTTCTCACCCTTGGCTGGAACAGAGAGTCCACCAACATTTCACTCGACCGGTTCGCAATGAATCAAGGCCATCTGTTTACCTAGGACACTATCGAAGACTTTGACTTCTGGACCGAGTTGATGTTCCGCAACCTGTATCATCTTGACAGGCCTCACTGATATACTCTGCACAGGAGCAAGCGGTGACCCCCTAATGTTCTCTCTCATGCAAACACCCCTCTCAAAAAGGGTTATAAGAAGGCACCGAATTCTCTAGTCTAGGTCGTGTCAAGAGAGAGCAATAAATCTGCTGCTTTCACTAATCAAAGCTTCAATGAAAAGTCACAAAACCTCGTGGTCTAGGATGGACCCGAAGAGAGCGACAGTCCCATACGCTCTCTCGAGGACAACTTTCGCAGAAGACCCTGTCGAAAGTCACAAGGCATCACCAGATAACATACTTCTCGTGGGGAGTTTGGAAATTACTGCTCTCGATTGAGGCAGGTTCAATGAAGCAGCGGCTGTAGAGATTCATCATGTATTCGACATCTAGGATACATACAGGGAGAGCCAACGTCCTACTAAAGCATCTTGGATCTACTCTTTTCAAAGGTTGCTGTTGAACCGCACAGAGACATCACGGCATTGGCTACCCCCTGGAGGATGACGCTCTCTAACTTGGCTGTTCAGTGGCAGGGCTCAACAGTATCCCGACAATCGACTCGGAAAGGCATCGCAAAAACACAAAGAGTTAAGTTGGCCTATCTTGCGTTCATTGAGATGGGACGACTCGGCCTTTCAAATCTCCTCGTGGTTCTTTCACATCCCGCTCACTAAACTTCCACGATCCCTTCATTGCATACTCACATCCTCCTATTGTCACTCTCAGTCCTTTGTCGAGTATCAGTTCCACTTGTGATGTTCAGTACATCTCCTTTCCACATATCCCTCCCTTCTTTGTGCGCAATCTCGCGCTCCATTGTCTCCTCCACAGCCCCTGAAAGAGGGCTCTGCTCGTCAAGGATGCAACTCTTTGTACACGACGACAAAGGTATGCCTTTGTTACTCCAATACCCCTACCCCTCGAGTGTAGTACTTAATGCACCCGCGATGTACTCTCTCTCCTCTCTCCAGATCAAAACACAAACACAAAAACAAAACAGCAACCCAGCCCCCTAACCCAAAACACCAAAAAACCACTACAGAACGACTGGATCGTCTGGAAAAACAACAAAATGCTTATCCTCAACATTCTCCCGATCATTTTCATGATCTTCAAGGTTCTCGAAATTGCTTACAATGTGCTGATTTCAGTTCCAGGTTACCTCATCAGCCCCATCAAGCCTTACACCAAACCCTTCTTGAAAAAGCACCCCAAGACGACTTACTCTCTCATTGCTTTCGCTCTCGCCTTGTCCGTCTACGGCGCCTCGGTCTACATCTCTAACCCCTACATGCTTACTTTCGTTTTGCTAAGTGTGTTCCGCTACCTCCGCTTGATCGTTAACATTCTTGCATTCTCATGCCTACGCGGTCATCCTGTCAAAAAGAACCCCACTTTCAAGCCCTCTGATGTTTCTGTCGTCGTTCCCACTGTCTTCGCTGACAAGGACGAGGTCATGGCCTGTCTCAAACGTATTCGCGTCTGCAACCCCCTTCAGATCATCGTCGTCACTAAGGAAGACATTGTCCCTTCGGTCTATGCTGCTTGTGCCGAAATCACTACTGCTGCCAAAACTAATGAAGAAAAACTCGAAATGGTCCAGGTCATCGCAGTCTCGAAACTCAACAAGCGTACACAGATGATCGCAGCTCTTCAACAGGCTGTGACTGGTTCCATTGTTGCCTTTGCTGACGATGATGTCTTCTGGCCTGGTGACGACTTCATTACTGCCATGTTGGGCTGCTTCGAAAATCCTGAGGTTGGTGCTTGCGGTCCTTCCCAAAGAGTTTGTCGCTCAACCGATCCTAAAGAGTCTACGGGACTTATAAAATTTTTGGGAATTTGTTACCTCGAACGCCGCAACTTCAATTCAGGCGCTACTAACCTCATCGATGGTGCCGTCTCTACTCTCTCTGGTCGTACTAGCTTCTACCGTGCCTCACTCATCCAGAATGACGCATTCTACTCGTACTTCTTGAACGCCCTCAACCACGATGATGACAAGAACCTCACAAGATGGGTCTACGACCAGGGCTTCCAGATCACTCTCAACTTCTCGCCCCGTGCTCGTATCATGACCACTTTGGAGACTTCGCCCAGAATGTTCCTCAACCAATGCATGCGCTGGGCTCGTGGCCACTGGAGAGGTAATTTCCGTGTTATGCAAACCACCACTTATTGGTACGACACCCACCTCTGGAGTCTTTACGCCATCTACATCGGCCAGTTCCAGACTCCTGCTTTCCTCATTGACGGTTCTCTCCTCGCCCTCCTCTACCGCGGCATGGCTGACTACGAGGCTTACGACCGCAACTACTGTATTTGTCTCCTTGCTGGTTGGATCATCTTCACCAAGATTGTCAAGATCATCCCTCACTTCCTCGAGTTCCCCCAGGACATCAAGTTCATCCCCGCTATGGTCGCATTCTCATACTTCCACGGTCTCCTCAACGTCTACGCTCTGATCACCAAAGATAACAAGGTCTGGGGTCGTTAAGTACTTCTGCCCTGTTTCCTTACATTCTCCTTACACTTCCCTTACACTTTTCCTTACAACTACATGATACCCCCCAACCACTTAGAACAATAAACTAGAACTGGTTTCTTTTGGCGTTCTTGGGTAAGATACACTCGTCAGCAGCTCCAGCATTGGATAATACAGCCGCGACAACTAATAGTGCTTTTTTTTTTGGGATGGCATTCGGGATTGCTCAACATACATAATAGAATATAAACTTTTTTCTACATGACTTCATGACTTGCCCCTTTTCACTGACCGTTTTATGTCTCCCCGTGTGCAATGATGTGTTATATAGACAGTTATAGAAATGCACAGTAGCTTTAGTAAACAGGAAGCATCCACTGAGAGTTGTGAAAATGTCAGCTCTCTCTGGAGTTGTCCACCATCCGGAATTTACTGTGCCTTTTAATAGCATTTAGATCCCTACAAGATAGGGGTAGGGATAGAGTATAAGTCTATATCTCCTATCCCCCTTCTACGATCATCTATAGAGTGAACACCATAAAAAGGCATAGTAACTTCTAGATCAGAGATGTGCCCATTGAGAGTCGAAATAATTGGGACTCTCTGTGGATGCGTTTCGGTTCTCGGAAGTATTGTGCATTTTTATAGCTGTCTATGTGACATATCTTTGCATACAGGGAGGCAGGACAAAGAATCATAGAGTGAAGTTCAAGCGCGATGGTTGGATGGTTCTTGCCAATTCCTACGGAGTCTCCCCATGACTTGCTGATTCTTTAGGTACTTTGCAGGAAAAACAAACACATAACGATGTCACGCTGAAACTTGATGTATACGTCCGTACTTGTGATATTCCTTTGTCAATTCCCCCCCCCCCCCCCC
>SWBJ01000632.1:0-14809 GCA_024195555.1 Aureobasidium sp. EXF-12298
CTATTGCCGAGAACCACAATATATAGATGTCTTCCATCCTCTATGGTCTGCTTTGAACAAAGAATCCTTTTCCACCATGCGGGTCCATACGGTTCCCACTCCCTCTACTTTTCCAGGTCTGACTACAACATAACGCATAAGCTCTATATTTGAAAGACTTCGCAATGCCTCCAAAGTCAACTTCAAGCGATGGCAACCAGATGACCAAAAGCGCTTCCTCTCGGATTCAATCATCACAGGTGATCTCATCCATTCGAATCGATGTCCCAGCCTAACATGAGCAGGCGAAACGTGGGGGTGATATGAGCTCATCTGGGTTTGCTGCTAGAGCTCAGGCTGTGGGTGACCGCAATGATCAGAGCAACGGCCGTGGAGAAGTTGAACAAAACGCAGCGTCGGGTGCGAAGACGACTCAACAGAAACAGTAGCAGAAAGTCGATCTTCTCAGTACGCTTGCTACGTGTTGAGACTTACTCTCAATCGTTCGGTTTTTGTATAAACGTCTGAATCTTTCCAGCTAGAACAAAAATACTGTATGATGTCTGTCAATGAGTGCTAAGCGAAGTTCCGCTGCATTAAACGGTTTTACTTCTTCACAAACTATTAAACATAAGCATGACCTCTGTATAACCAAGTTCAGGATCAGTTCTGAAGATTCCATGATAGAGATAGGACATTTCAAGCTTGCACTTTGTGGTTTGGATGTACATACGCAGTAGTATAACTCGATCAGCTGGAAACGTGCAAGTGCATGGCAGCGAGCAATTGGCTGATCCTGCCGCGGGCAACAAAGCTGCAAGCCTTCGATAGTCACCCTGCAGATGAGCCCATCAGTCTTGCCAGTTGCAAAGGTAGTCAATCAATCAATCATCTTTTCTCCCCTCCTCTAGTGTCACTAGTCCGATCGAAGATCCGCAGTGCACATATACTGCAAAGTAAATAATCCCTCGCCTACGCGGTAAAACGTTGTCCTTCTATGAGCAAACTCTCCCTTCATCACCTCTGTACCCTAGTGATATGCAGCTACCCTATGTCTTGAAACCCGCGCCGTTGCTGCTATAACCGCCGACGCGATCTCTCGTAAATCAAAAGTTTGAGTGGTCGGATCAACTCTAAGTCAACAAGAGACCTAGTTAGACGAATATGGAAACGTAGGCATCCAGCGGGGGCATAGACGAAACCAAGAAGCCGTACGGTGTTTTAGTGCATGCATAGATCTTTCGTGAAACATCCGAGAATCTCTAGTATACGCATGGAGAATGGTGGCGTTCGGATCACTCCCAGCTACAGACAGATGATGAATTGTGATTAAATGAAGAATTGTGCGTTGTCAAAAATTAGTTCCGTGGCGTGACTTTCTAATACGTGCTTGCATCAGACCTATGCGGGGCTTAAAAGGATAAGTATGCGATAATGTCTCCACAAGTCACACATTTGTACTGAGCCAGAACAAGACCGAACCGAATCTAAGAAGATGCGTCGTAAGACGAACAAAGAGTATTACGCGGTGCTTAAAGGACACAGGCTCGCGCAGCCTACCATATATTCATCGTGGTTAGTGGGTCTCTAGAACGAACATCTGTAATGCATATCCTCAATACCCAAGTTAGGGCAAAAGCACATGTTCGCACAACAGGTTACCGAACCTAGAGGAAGGTGGTCTTCTAGGGTTTCCGTACTCTACGAGCAGCAGAGGCATTTTTGCGTAGAAACTGTGGTCATCGCTACATATTGGACATGAAGTCTACGAAAGAGCAGACGACACCAGAGAGTAACGCCGTGGCCTACTACGCGGTTGCTAATGGCCGAAATCCTGGTGTCTATCCAGACTATTCGTAGGGTTTCGTAACTGAACGGTACAACTTGATCTAATGGCTAAGGCTTAGTTCTGTTGGTGGAGCCGAGCCACAGGTCTGCCAAGAGGCTCATAGCTGCCACAAAAGTTTCAGGTCCATGGAGCAAGCAAGGGAATTCATAGACGACTAGTGGAGATGCTACCTAAACATCTTCGTAGAGGCGACTTCAGAGCGGCTCTAAGCTGGATGGCGACCCTCATCGAGTCACTTAACGTTGTTCGATGGTGATCTTAGACCGCTAGCTTCTACATTAGGCAATAATGTAACAGAGCTAGCAGACACATTAGCTCATTTGGCAGTCTAGATTGTGTGGCGAGTTTTTCTCTCTATCGATATACGATGTAATTCGAACCAATGCGACCGCGATGTTGTTTCTAACCTAGGGTGCCATAGTTCACGGTCCCTCTCACTGAGCCCCTTCTTATTCTCAGCATAACGACTACACTTTTTTCAGATGTGCTTTCAGTGGATGCGTTTCGTAAGTGGAATCTGCCTCTCGTATACCTAATCCGTCTGTCTACGAAGCTTTGCTTTCCTACTTCCTTAGTGATATGGATCCCTCTTTTATTATTAAGTGATGAGCATTGCTATACAACTATTGTTCGCAAGCGGAAACAGTGATCGTTTAATCTTTACGACGGATGTTACTATCCTAGAGCTGAAATGGATAACTTAGACAGTGCAGTCGTCGAATCGCACAAATGTACGTGTTCGTAGGTGCTAGAGAGTAACCGCGATTCGAGATCGCGGATTATGTTGCCTAGAATTCTCTTCTACATCTTAACTACGTAGGTCTATTTCCTTACGTCTTCCTCGTCGACCTCGAAAGGAAGGTACCATTTGACCCACACGTTTCCATGACACGGTCGAGCCTCGAAATTGCCTAGGTGGTTCCTTAGATATAGATCGTAACAGTAACATGAAGGCTTACTACAGCCTATATAACGGTCGTTCCCGAAGAAGTAGAGCTAATTAAAGTAGAAGTGCTCCACCATCAGCGTCTTAGCATGCACCTTAGGTACGAAATTAGGGTCTGTATAGTTTTCTATGAATCTTGCGCCGAGATCGTCATTCGATGTAGATTGCATCGTCCAGATTCTAAGATCGACGAGCTCACTGTTGTATCCTAGGAGCGTTCGAAGCAAAGCTTCACTAAGGCTCGTGTCCTCATTAAGGATTCGAGTCGCGCTTTTGCCGATCCTTCTTACGGGAGCGACCTAGAATTGCTTGAAGAGCTAAGGAGTCCGTCTGGCTACACCCACCACGAATTTCGATGCTACGAACTAGGACCCGAGTCGCCCGATATAGTGACGAATCCAGTACTAGGCACGCTTCGAGATATCCTTCTCTACGTTTTGAGACAGCCTCTGAAAGTAGTCTTGGTGCCGTAGGTCATATGCCGTGATGCAGCGTCGCTAATGAAATCTTGTCTCTAACATCTCCTTAATGCCGTCGATGAGTACTGATATAGCCAGATTGTTAGCCATTGCAGATATTGAGATGTATTCTCGAGCTAGACAAACATCGATCATCGACACTCAAAACTTCCGCCTTGATACACTCCATATATCGTCTTAGCTTACGGCTGTAATCGTGAACTGTTAAGCGATTAAAAGTGATGGAGTCTGCGAATATATCTCTTGTGGCTGCTTCCAGAGCTTGATCAGAAGCGGTCTGGATGTCTATAAGGTGTGCAAGTAGTGACTCTAGATATGCTACATGTCTGTTAATGTCCGGGCCATTAGTAGCGATCCAGACTCTTACTATCCCTTCGAACCACTCTACAGCTATCGATATGACGGTTTAACCGCCACATTTTAAGTCGCATAGCTAGGAAAGGTAGTCGAGGGACCTGTGCCAGTTTGTTTTACGGACTAGGCGAGGTCCAAAAGATGGTGTTAAAGTTCGCATCAACGTCAGAGCATTATAAAGGAGTTTCGTCTAATCCTCTCGGACTTAGCGCGAAGGGAGACGCACAGTCGGCGTTTGCTCATCCATGGTTCTTCGATACTGTAGAGAACGCCGAAGAAAACCACAGGGCTATATCATGTTGGTATGACTTCAAAGAGAGCAAGAGAATCTGTTTTATATAGGTGTGGTTAGGTCAAGCACCCCCGCACCGAGCCTCGTTAGCGACAGGATATATTACAAGCAGGAATAGGCGAGACACCAATCGCTAACACCTGAATGAGCATTAGTCAACGATGCAGTATCTCTAGTGCCCCAAGATCGAGATTGCTAACCAACGAGGCATTTCATCTTTCGGGCGTGCATGACTAGACTCTAGCTTTTGACACGTTGTAGCAATCGAAATTCGGTTCACAGACTATGCATGCGCCTGCACTATCTCCCTACGTTAAGCTGCGCTACCGACTTTCTACTTGCTTAGAGTATGACACTAGCTGCTTTAAGCGTTCCTCCGACGCTGGTCGTCGGTTGTGCTTCCGAAATGTTGGAATTGAAATCAATTGTACAACGCTACGAACTTAACTAGACATGCAACTTTTAAGAAGTGAACAGACTACTATAGATTGGCTAGGCCGGTAGGATCTTCAGCTTCTCGCATATCTTCTTAGAGGCGATGTGTTTTGCCTCCTTCCTAGCTCTGGCCTCACCATGCTCCTCTAGCCCTTTAAATGACATAAAACACTTGACCTAGGGGGGGTGTAGTGATTCATTGTTATACCTATCGAACGGCTTTTGACCAATACGATCCCCATGCTCTTTTAAGGCCATCGTGTACTTCGCCATCTCCTTGGGTGATTCGTCTTGCTCGGTTAGAGTTGTGGGACGTTGTTCTCTAGGGATCGCTAGTCGACTAGGCCACATTCCCTCCTATGGTGGAGGTTCTACATAACCGTTTTACGTGGATGTTTAGAGATGCTCTTTATGGTCACTCGAGGTGCCGACTCCTCTGTTTTTGCGAAGGCATGCTAGCAAAGTACCCCTCTCACTTCTTCTACCGGTGCGAACGATATTACCGACAAGTGTCAACAAAGCCATGCGACTCGCTTCGGTTTGGGAGATAGCAGTGCGACGGCTTGTAATGATTTCGTCTAGTCTAGCTATGCCTTAGGATTGCAATGATCTTAGGACTTCTTCGTATGGGTATTGCTAGAGCTTTGTATCCAGTATGGACTAGTATATGTCAGCATAGGTTTCTTTTATAGAGATAGCGAGTTTAAGGAACTGTCCTACATTAGCAGCTTCTAATGACTTCCTGCCGATTAACACACGTAGGACTTCCTCTACGACGGTGCACTTTAGATACATCTTTCTAAACTAGTAGTCGGTAGTAATAGATGTTTCGGCCTCTGGATCCGATTCCATGTCTTCGATGTTTGATTCTATGAAGTCCTCATCGTCCATAGAGATGGTTCTAACATCATCGCTAAGAGAGATAAAGTCGTTGTTTCTCGCCATACTAGCTAGTGATGACACACTAGGTTGTTAGTATATGGTGTGCTAGAAGACCTTAGCATTCATGACCAGGGTGCAGCAGCTTTATGATCATACATCCTAGAACACGAAATTATCTTACGTTACGAGTGTCAGCCTACTAGTCTACTAGATATTGCTAGCGCTAATGCATGCTAGCGTGGTGATTAGAATCCAACAAAACCATTATGCGCTTACGAGCTAGCATAACAGTCCTAGTCGAGGGTGATTACTTTCAGAATGGACCTCTAATGTCTGTCGCTACGAGACCTCGTGTAGTGTCTCGCACCGACGGTGCTTAGATTCCTCATGCGAGTGGCCTCACGATGCCTAGCTGTAAGCGATAGTGACCGTAAGTAGAAAACGATGTGTTCGTACTCGTTTAGATGCCGAAATAATTTAGCAGATCTTCTAAGCGGTTTTAGTATCTGTATGATTGCTGCTAAGATCGCAGGTGCAGCTTGCTACAGCGGGCAGAGGACCAGATCGGCTAACGCGGGTTGTTGCTAGCAAGTGAGAGCATACGGCGTAGATGGAAGCGGCAACATCTAACAAACGTGTGAACAGAGTTAAAAAGCCGTACGGGGTTTTAGTGCGTGCACGGACCTCTCTCTAGAAGGGCGAGATATCGGGTAAGGGTGTGTGCGTTTGCAAACTGCAGGCAACACGAAGCGTGCACGAGTTCATATACGAGCATGCGTATGCACTTAGTGACAAGCGCTACACAGCGGCAAGATGTGGTATACCAGCGAATGAGTAGACGACAAGTCGCTTGCGCTTCATAACTAGAATGCATATGCATATGCATATGCATGTCCTCACTATAACTTCCAAAAGCACGCAGTCATGACTAACCGCAATTTGGGTAGCCGACACGATTTGATAGATGCACGTAGGAGCCTCAAAATACTCGAAGACGATATTTTGCTACTATAAATTTGCATGCCTTCTTCGGATTAGCTAAATGTCGCGGAGTGCACCTAGAGATCACGATAGTCCTCGATCAATCCTTAATCAGTCCACCTGCTGTTATGTCTTCTTATGAGAACATCTAGACTGTGTTTACTGGAACGCTGTTGCCATTGGGCAATGTGCTGACTGGGGACGATTTGAAAGTATCCTATACCTTGCCTCACGAAGATTTCCCAATATTGACACTGAGAAGGACTCTGAGATCGTGAAAACGATTCTAGGCAGCATGTTGATGCTACAACATTCGAGACCGACACTGTTTAAGAACATCCCTTATACCATCCGAAAAAGGGGTGAAAACGACAAAAGACGTTTAGAGACAATGCTCCAGACCAAGTTTCCCGAACCCGACACAATTAAGCTTCTCGAAGGCAACTTGGCCAGCTAGCTCGGCAACCCTGCTCAGTTCTGGACGGTTCCGGGTCTCCCCTACATCCGTTAGCTTCCACCTGCAGCACGGATTGCAGGCTGCTATCTGCGAGCGAAACGTCTTGACGCGTAGTCACGTATCCTTCAAAGATGCTGCTGCATTGTGCTCGTGGAGTTCTAGGCTCAACATCCATCTTTGGATCTCGCGGTGACGGCTAAAGCTCTGTCCACATGCGGTACTGTGTGCAGAGGCCCTGCCGAAGCGAGCGAGACGCTGGAACACATGCTAGACGCGGGACACCGTTACAAAAATCTTGAGGCTCACTTGGGCGTAGGAGCGACCTTTCTTTTAGGCACTGAGCTCCTAGAGTCTTGGTAAGAGCTCCATGACAGATATGTATGACCTCTACTCACAGGCACAGTTGGACGAAGTTGTTACCGAAAAAGGGTTTGAAGTTCGACAACATGATGTTTCAGCTACGTACGGTCGAGATGGGGCAATGGATCACTAGAGTGACGCCTTTACGTCATGGAGTGATGACTTGGTTCATTGATGGGATGAACTCCCAGGTGTAAGGTCATCTACAGTAGCCGTTCGCAGTTACCTTACGGATGAGGTTCGTATGTTTTGATTCTTGTTAGCAATATGCAGTATGAACCTTTTACCTCCAAGAATTTTCCTGGTGATTGTGGAAACTCGTATACTGAATCGCTAGCTTGCAACGCTTGGTTTGTTGGACCACACGGCCGAGGAACCCGCTTTGTCTGCTATTCTTTGTCCCCTTATAATGTAGTTCCTTGATCCTTTCATGATTCCTGTTTGGTGTCACATGACTCGCAGACACAATGACATTATTATTGGTGTCTCAGTCATAAACTGCGTACTGCCAAGAAGAGAATCATGGGTGTCTGACTTCTTCCCTTCGTGTTATCTAGACTCTATGTTCTGTCAAGATTGACTCCCTTGAACCCCGATATGCAGCATGAGTGTTCAGAAATGTCGTTCATAAGGACGGCTATGACTCCCGAGCCCAGACACCATTGGCATACGCAAGAACATCTCGTAAAGCGGAGCGTCCAATGTTCCTGATATGGTTAGGAAAGGCCTCCGAACAGCCTTGATACTGCATGTGTGTTCCAATAAACAAAATTAGCGGTGGTGACCACAACATACATGAGTTCTAGCGGCAGAGTATTGAAGTACGATGAGAAAATTGTGGTCGACATGCTTCAGTCAAAGCAACTTATATGTAGCCATCAGGAGTCCAGCTAGAAAGTGGTTGCTTTCTCCTGTTTGATGTGCAAATTGTGCACCTTAGAGCGAGTAACACGAACTTTGGCGTATGTAGCTAAGCGCTCCAGGCATTTGTATATGAATACACCGCTCGAGGAGTGCATAAAAGTCTTACTCTTGTTAGCTACAGAGCATGACAGGATCCATGTATGATCGTTTGGCGTCCGTCATTCTTCCAAGAGAAGATACGAGACTTCGCTTCGATGTACTATCCTCATTCGCGTTCTGACCTCGTTCTCCGCACCAAAGCATCAAGTGGCTGGGTTAAGAAAGACCAGGATTGAGAAGAAGCTTCACAGTCCTAGCTACCTGACGCCCACTTCTACTTCGCGCGCTACAAGAAGCTTATGTGCACCCATTAGTGACCATCGCCTCACATGAACATTCACTTATATCCTCATAAGATCATCGCGGGCTTGATCATGCCTTACTACATTCGTTTGGCTCCTTGGGGTCGTGCATCAAAACGTGTTCTGGCAGGACCTGGCTGATGATTAACGTTTATGTTGTGTATCGGTCTTTGCTTAATGTGTAGAAAGCTCTTCCGATAGATCATTTTGTCTTTCGCATACGAGGACCTTCCTGATCTACATCATATAAAGGTTCCCAGATTCCTTGCTTTATCTAGCACAATTCAAATCTTGTTTCACGTTCTCATTTTGGACAAGCGGAAACTCCCACGACGCTCTAATCCAGTCTTTTCCACAGCTCGACCATAAGATCAAAAGAGATCGAGTTGACATCGCCTAACATTGAAAGAAACTCTTTACTGCCTTTCAACCTTTCTACAACATAAGCTACATAGCGGATGACCAGGACACGTAACCTGTCTTTTGTTTGTCTTTGTTCTTGAGTGTTTGCGTAGAAGTGTTGCGAGAACTGCACAATGTCTTCTCTCCGCTCTTCGAGGAGGTCAAACAGTGCAAGAGTATGTCGAGACTCCAGAAGCGAAACCTTTACTAATGGTTGAATGTCGAATTAGTCTGCAAGAACATACAGTGGAGCATGGCATAGGAAGACATCGCTATAGTCCTCGTGAGGTTCTCCATTCTGACGTGGCTTGGTGTCACCTCCGCATATTTCAATAGGATCGACAAACTCGTCCCAAAGGACCTCCGTTTTGGATCTAGCGGGTCCGACCTCTTCCTCTGTAGATATAGAGGGTGAAGGATGTGCATTCCTGGTTCCACTCTTGTTCTTCCCAGATAGACGGTGAGAACCCCATTCGAAAGCGTCAGAAGTCGATTTCTCCAGAGGCTGTTCACTTTGGGCCTCCGTAATGTCCACATCGGCTGATACTGTATCATCACTAAGTGAATCACGCTCCAAAACCACTCGTGCGTAGCTAACATCACTCTCTTACGCGGTCTCTGAATGGGTGTCTGTGTCATTGATTTCCGCAAACGTACGGCATAGATGATATGGCGACAATGCTTTGGTTTCGAGCAATACGATACGCTTGACAGATATTTCGACGCAATAATATCCAATCGAGCTAGTGGCAGCAAACGCTTATATCACTTCGAAAGCCTCATTCAGCTGTGCGCACGCTCTTACAATGGCTCAATATTATGTCAGTATCGCACAATCTGGTCACTAACCACGAGACGTTTCACTATACACTTTGCACATCTGCACGATCAGTCGATACTGTCAAGAAAACAGAACCCCATCTCTTTCTTGATGATATATCCTCAGACTTCGAAGATATACGACGACAAAGAACAAGCCAGCCCATCTGGTGTTACGAGGTCCTTGGATAAGCAGATATGCTGCAAATCGTTAAACGTTATTGTAGGCATTCGCTTCGTTTTCGAAGGCCGTACTCTTTGAGTTGCTCTTGACTCGTGACTATGAAAGGAGAAATCTTTGCGTGTTAGTATGGAAGCTTTGCTGCAGCTCTGCTGATTGATCTCGATAAAGGAAGCATTGGCATGGTCGCTTGCAGATGATCTCGGGAAAAAAAAAACAGAGCTCACCGGATCTGGAGGGGTCATACGACGTAGCCTTGGAGGACAGAGACAGAGTATTGGCTCACAAGTCCGGTCGTAGAACAAGTCTGTTGGTCAAGGGTAAGAGAATTACCACAATTCTCTGGCACTGATGTTGGCTACAACCATAGAAGTCATCGTATCACTCAAAGTCAGCAAAATTAGAAAGCCATACATGGAAGAGCGAGCGCTCCCTTTCCTCCCCCAAGCGTGTGTCTCCGACAAAGTCCGTGATTTCCAGTCCAAGCACTAACTTTAGGCGTGCAAGAAAGTCCCAGCAATCAGGACAAGGAGCCTGACTTATCATAATATCAAGAAGTCCCGACCCAGCAGTACCAAGATAACAATGTGCGATGAGTAACCTTTCGGCATGACAGACATGATATCGACCGAGTACACCCTGATCCTTCTCATCTGCACACAGCGGGTGTCTGACTTGCGCCATGAGCTTGTTGACTCCCCTCAAAGCAACTTCTTGGGAAATCTGAGTAAATCCAGGTAAGCTGTGAACCCATGTCGACCAGCCACTGACGGCCGCATGCATTGGCGTCTGGGCTCCAGAAAGCAGAACTGCCACAGTTTTTGTGTTACGGACTGGGAATCTTGTGAACGCGTTGCTAGTCATCGAGATCGCTTGTTCGTAGCGGTTGTTGGACCCATCTTGAGTTGCGAGAAGGGCCAGTGAGGAAGCGACTGCCTCAACGTCGTGGTCAGACATTGCCCCGATCTTCCTTCCAGGTAAGCAAATATGCTTATGACAGGGACTAGCGTTACTCTGCTTGATTTTGTGCAACTTCGATGGAGTCTTGATTTTCAAAAGAACATAACTCAGCAGAGTAAGCAAGTGACAATTTTGGGCAGTCAGACTTGCTTATATCTGCAAATATCATGAGACATTACGAAGAGACATGATCGATTGAGACGCTGGAAGCATTAGTGCTCTGTCGGTCACGAACACGAAACCGGTCCGTATTCGAGATACCTCCAGAGCTTGTTTCCAATAGTTGATCATCGTGAAGTGCTTCGACTGCCCTCGACAAGCCGATCAAGACTGCTAGAACCGTTAGCAAGCGTTACCGCCGCATGGTTTCTGATTGAATCAACCCGATGAGCTTGAGTTCTGTCGCTCATGGGTAAACTGGGCGAGAAAACTTCATCTTGCTTATGTTATCGTCTCTAGACGGAAAGTCGCTTCATAGAGTTGCCGCTCTCCAGAAAATGGCGTCTTGGTGTAGAGACGATTTGTGAGACGCACTATGATATTATGAAGCTAGATTCACTTGCACGATCGGCGGTCAACGGGATATCTGATGAGGTAAAACCTTCGTTACTGGATATGGAAAGACCAGTGATTATTCCATCCAGCCGAGATCAAGTAAGACCGTCAGATCTGTCCCAACAGCCTACACCGTGGATCCTTGTTCCTATGCTTTCTGGGACAAATGATCATCGCGCCATTATAGTCACAGCTCTATTCGCTCCTCCGTCATGACTATAGAGAAAGTTGTACTCAGCTGTTGAAACTGACTCGATTGAAATGTTCATACGTAGTTCCAGAGCCATAAAAGTAGTATACCACATCCGACTACGTCATCACGATTACCAACAGAGACACACACTGGTACTGCCACACTTGCTGGCGGAAATTATGTTATCAGGTGTCACAGGTGAGCCTGCAACGTGATGGAACAAGGAATATACAATTTCCAAGCGTTGAGTGTCTCGAAGGATTAACTTGGCCAAGGTCGTGCCGCCATCCGAATGGAAGATGGTGGCGGCACAATCGATGCTAGCATCGGGGCCGATGGTGAGTCACTTTAGATGGTAGATGGCTCATGCTGAGTTCCAGGAGGATAAATCAGTACCTTGCACACCGTTGGTTGGTATATGTGCAGGAATGATGACAGACTCTCGCCTTGTCATTCCTCCAACCTGGACCTTGCGCAGGATTGCGTTCCTTTGAGCCCAGGAATCTTAGTCGCAAGTCGCCCTTCCTGCCTTATCGGTGACGTATATCTCCGAGACTTGTCTTGAAAAACTCGTTTCTAGATTTCATCTGCGGCTTTGTGATTGTTCATGTTTGGCTACGAGTCACAGATCTGACGCTTTCAAGGCAGGTTGTGTAGAGATGTGAAGATAGCCTCAAAAGTTTTCCAAAGACATCCCAGGGTTGCTCGGATTTTTGCATCTGCTGCATGCTCCTTTCAATGGAACTGCATACGTGGTGGATGTCAGAGAGACCTCTCCAACAAGACTGCATCACATCATCAAAGGGAAGGTTGCTGGTGTCTGGAAATTCCGCGGATGAGAAACGGGCTTCTACTTCGACGCTGTCCAAATCTCCGAACGGCTCTTTCCCTGTGAATATCATGTATATTGTGGAACCGAGCGCAAAAATGTCGTCTTGAGCCTCGCAGGGAGTTTTAGGCAAGGTTGGACGCCAGAAACGTGTGGAGCCACAGACAAGAGCCTTTGAACCGTACAACGAGGACCCGGCAAAATCACAGACTTTGAGATCCAAGTTCTCGTCCAGCAGGAAGTTGTCGGGCTTTATGTCGCAGTGTATCACCTCCCGGCTATGCAGAAACTGCGTGGAATTCAGCTCTGATAAGGCTTTCTGTTTTGTGGGGTGCAATACCTGAATCGCGTCTCCTGCCTGCTTGACCCAACGAATCTTTGTCCCAAGAGAGCATTGATCAGAGGTAATGAACGACTTCAGATTGCCGTTCTTCATGTATTCGATTCTGAGGATAGACTGATCGTCATCCCATGACAAGAACCGCACCACCCTGGGATGCGAACCAAGATGTTGGTAGATGCGTGCCTCGATTTTAAGCTCGTTGAGGGAAGAATTGTTATCTGGGTATGGCCGTTTAATGGCGGCCTCTTCACATCTCTCAACAATCCCGCTTGCTCCATGTGCAAGATACGTGCCCATGGAGGATACAGCTTGAGCCATGTCGATGTGAAAAAGGCAAGACGTGGTCGGACGAAGCTCAGATCGGAGAGCCTGAGGCTTGGCAGATTCATAACAGCTGATCCCTCGGCTTCTGCCGTCAATCGAGGAACTCTCCATGAGGCAGCTGAGGAGGCAGCGCCTATCACAATCACCACGTTGCGAACTGGTGATTGCAGGAACGGTTGCATGTGTGTGAATGACAGATCTACCCACGATCGACTATGTTCCAGCTAGCGTCTATAGACTCTCGGATTTTATTTGTCACTCTCTTCTAATCAGTTCCTTCGTCTCGCCCAGCGTCCCGAGCCTGAACCACCAGCCAATCATTAAGCGCTCTTCTGAGGTCTTACGTGATAGTCCTGTGATGAACTGCATGATGCGCTGTCTATTTTCTGCTGTCTAACCTCCAGAAGGTTGGCGCGTCGCTCAGCGCTTGAGTCATCAGCCAGATAATATGACGCTCTGCCATCGTCGCTTCTCCTGTCCGTGCGATCAATCACCAACCTCTTCGTAAGCAGTCGGACTGACAATATCGCTATCCTCACTTATTGAGAAGGTGAACTTTGCCATCCTCGTATCCAAGCTGCCAGCGGTCTGCTGACGTGCATGCAAATGTGCCAAATCTTAGTAAACACAACCAAGTACCGGGGTTGCCCCACGGCCTGCAATACCACGTCTCGTGTCGAACTCAAATGCGCTGAAGCCCGCCAGAGACCAGGTCAGACAATCTGCCAGAACGCCAAAGATATCCCTCAGGGGAGCTCGACAAAGAGAGATCAATGCCCCAATCACCAAGATGAAGGATACAGTCGGACATGAGATATCGCACGAGCCGGACTAATCGAGAACGTTGTCAGTCAGCTCTTGCTTAATTCATGTTCGGTCGGTATGATCCACCAGTGTGCGGTATGATCCAGAATCGGTTGCAGAGACAGACGTGCATGCGGTGACATGTGGTGGGACATAAAATCAGAATGGATAGAGAGCTCCAGAAAGACTAAGATAGTAGGACCCGCGCCGTACATGACTCTCCTGATATGACGCGGATAATACGACCAATAACTTGTCATCTGTCCCTCCTTGATCGTTTAGATTCAGATTGGCAGAATCGGTGTCGGTTTACCGAGATGGCGTCGGTTCAGAAATCGACCACCTCTTCCGACAACTGATTCCACCACTCGTACAGATATTCTCGTGTGATTAAAGGTGTGAAGTTCTATCTTAGCGATATGCTTAGTGGCTGCGATGTCGTCCTCAACGCGAGCCCGGTCTTCTCGGATATCCAAAGGGCTCAACGCCTAATGTAGTGAGAGATGTTTGCGACTACGCACATGCCTCGGTCAGCTTGCTGAGGAAGGCTCATTTCAACAGTCCACATTCGTGATTGTCCCACGTCATCAGTAATGATGGCGTCCTCGGTCATCTCATTGGACTTGGGTGTACAAAACACCTTGAGACCCTAAAGCCATCTGATCTGTTGGGAAGGGATTGCACTGTCGGTTATTTTGGTGTCTGCCTCATGCCTCAGGATCATTACGATGGTAAACCAAAACACTTTTCCCAGTATTACAACATTCGACCACTTCAGCTTCACTAGAGTATCTGAATAGTCAGGTCAAATCTCATTGATTACGACGGCCTTAGATTGACTAAGCCTTGGCAATCGTCTGTGGACAAGAATTCCGTCGCTTGATTGACATTCGATACGTGACATAGGTGACCCCTAATCAGCGATGATGCGACTAAGAAGGGAGATGCAATGTGATCGACTTGGGCTTTGCAAACCAAATGTTGTATCTCATCATGTTTATTACATCACGACTCATGTGCCTGATTTGATTTGATTTGATTTGATTTTCTCAAGCTATTTACCCCGCAAGGGGTATGAGCTGTCCATAATAAACAAGATTTCCAGCCAATCATAATCATC